>JANJGN010001860.1:0-103559 GCA_026770705.1 Isurus oxyrinchus | reverse complement strand
GGAGGGTCAGTACTGAGGGAGTGCTGCACTGTCAGAGGGTCAGTAAAGAGGGAGTGCTGCACTGTCAGAGGGTCAGTACTGAGGTAGTGCTGCACTGTCAGAGGGTCAGTACTGAGGGAGCGCCGCGCTGTCGCAGGGTCAGTACCGAGGGAGCGCTGCACTGTCAGAGGGTCTGTATTGAGGGAGTGCTGCATTGTTGAGGGTGAGTACTGAGGGAGTGCCGCACTGTCGGAGTGTCAGTACTGAAGGAGCAATGCACTGTCAGAGGGTCAGTACTGAGGGAGTGCTGCACAGTCAGAGGCTCAGTACTGAGGGAGTGCTTCATTGTCCGAGGGTCAGTACTGAGGGAGTGCTGCACTGTCAGAGGGTCAGTACTGAGGGAGTGCTGCACTGTCAGAGGGTCAGTACTGAGGGAGTCCTGCGCCTGTCAGAGGGTCAGTACTGAGGGAGTACTGCACTGTGACAGGGTCAGTACTGAGGGAGTGCTGCACTGTCAGAGGGTCAGTACTGAGGGAGTGCTGCACTGTCAGAAGTTCAGTAATGAGGGAGTTCTGCAATGTCAGAGGGTCAGTACTGAGGGAGAGCTGTACTGTCAGAGGGCCAGTACCGAGAGAGTGCTGCACTGTCAGAGGGTCAATACTGAGCGAGCGCTGCACTATCAAACGGTCAGTACCGAGGGAGTGCTGCACTGTCAGAGGGTCAGTACTGAGGGAGTGCCGCACTGTCAGATGGTCAGTACTGAGGGAGTGCTGCAGTGTCAGAGGGTCAGAACTGAGGGAGTGCTGTACTGTCGCAGGGTCAGTACTGAGTGAATGCTGCACTTTCTGAGGGTCAGTACTAAGGGAGTGCCGCACTGTCAGAGGATCAGTACTGAGGGAGCGCTGCACTGTCGGAGGGTCACTACCGAGGGAGTGCTGCACTGTCAGAGGATCAGTACTGAGGGAGCGCTGCACTGTTAGAGGGTCAGTACTGAGGGAGTGCTGCATTGTTGAAGGTCAGTACTGAGGGTGTGCCGCACTGTCAGAGGGTCAGTAATGAGGGAGTGCTGCACTCTCTGATTGTCAGTACTGAGGGAGTGCTGCAGTGTCAGAGGATCAGTACTGAGGGAGTGCTGCACTATCAGAGGGTCAGTACTGAGGGAGTGCCGCACTGTCAGAGGATCAGTACTGAGGGAGCGCTGCACTGTCTGAGGGTCAGTACTGAGGGAGTGCTGCACTGTCAGAGGGTCAGTACTGAGGGAGTGCTGCATTGTTGAAGGTCAGTACTGAGGGTGTGCCGCACTGTCAGAGGGTCAGTAATGAGGGAGTGCTGCAATCTCTGATTGTCAGTACTGAGGGAGTGCTGCACTGTCAGAGGGTCAGTACTGAGGGAGTGCTGCACTGTCAGAGGGTCAATACTGAGGAAGCGTCACATTGTCAGAGGATCTGCACTGAGGGAGTGCTGCATTGTTGAGGGTCTGTACTGAGGGAGTGCCGCACTGTCAGAGGATCTGTACTGAAGGAGTGCCGCACTGTCAGAGGGTCAGCACTGAGGGAGTGCTTCATTGTCCGAGGGTCAGTACTGAGGGAGTGCTGCACTGTCAGAGGGTCAGTACTGAGGGAGTGCTGCACTGTCAGAGGGTCAGTACTGAGGGAGTGCTGCACTGTCAGAGGGTCAATACTGAGGGAGTGCTGCGCTGTCAGAGGGTCAGTACTGAGGGAGTGCTGCACTGTCGGCGGGTCAGTACTGAGGGAGAGTTGTACTGTCAGAGGGTCAGTACTGAGGGAGTGCCGCACTGTCAGAAGGTCAGTACTGAGGGAGTGCTGCACTGTCAGAAGGTCAGTAATGAGGGAGTGCTGCAATGTCAGAGGGCCAGTACCGAGGGAGTGCTGCACTGTCAGAGGGTCATTATGAGGGCGTGCTGCACTGTCAGAGGGTGAATACTGAGGGAGTCCTGCATTGTTGAGCCTCAGTACTGAGGGCATGCTGCACTGTCAGAGGGTCAGTAATGAGGGAGCGCCGCTCTATCAAACGGTCAGTACCGAGGGAGTGCTGCACTGTCAGAGGGTCAGTACTGAGGGAGTGCTGCACTGTCAGAGGGTCAGTACTGAGGGAGTGCCGCACTGTCAGACGGTCAGTACTGAGGGTTTGCCGCACTGTCAGAGGGTCAGTACTGATGGAGTGCTGCACAGTCAGAGGGTCAGTACTGAGGGAGTGCTGCACTGTCAGAGGGTCAGTACTGAGGGAGTGCTGCACTGTCAGAGGGTCAGTACTGAGGGAGTGCTGCCCTGTCGGCGGGTCTCTACCGAGGGAGTGCTGCACTGTCAGAGGGTCAGTACTGAGGGAGTGCTGCATTCTTGAAGGTCAGTACTGAGGGTGTGCCGCACTGTCAGAGGGTAGTAATGAGTGAGTGCCGCAGTCTCGGAGTGTCAGTACTGAGGGAGCGCCGTACTGTCAGAGGGTCAGTACTGAGGTAGCGCTGCAATGTCAGAGGGTCAGTACTGAGGGAGTGCTGCACTGTCAGAGAGTCAATACTGAGGGAGCGCCACACTGTCAGAGGGTCAGTACTGAGGGAGTGCTGCACTGTCAGAGGGTCAGTACCGAGGGACCACTGCACTGTCAGAGGGTCAGTAGTGAGGGAGTGCTGCAATGTCAGAGGGTGAGTACTGAGGGAGTGCTGCACTGTCAGAGGAATAGTACTGAGGGAGTGCTGCACTGTCAGTCAATACTGAGGGCATCCTGCATTGTTGAGCCTCAGTACTGAGGACATGCTGCACTGTCAGAGGGTCAGTAATGAGGGTTAGCCGCACTGTTTGAGGTTCAGTACCGAGGGAATGCTGCACTGTCAGACGGTCAGTACTGAGGGAGTGCTGCACTGTCAGAGGGTCAGTACTGAGGGAGTGCCGCACTGTCAGATGGTCAGTACAGACGGTTTGCCGCACTGTCAGAGGGTCAGTACTGAGGGAGTGCCGCACTGTCAGAGAGTCAGTACAGAGGGAGTGCTGCACAGTCAGAGGGTCAGTACTGAGGGAGTGCCGCACTGTCAGAGAGTCAGTACTGAGGGAGTGCTGCAGTGTCGGCGGGTCACTACCGAGGGAGTGCTGCACTGTCAGAGGAATAGTACTGAGGGAGCGCTGCACTGTCAGAGGGTCAGTACTGAGGGAGTGCTGCACTGTCAGAAGGTCAGTAATGAGGGAGTGCTGCACTATCAAACGGTCAGTACCGAGGGAGTGCTGCATTGTCAGAGGGTGAGTACTGAGGGCGTGCTGCACTGTCAGAGGGTCAATACTGAGGGCATCCTGCATTGTTGAGCCTCAGTACTGAGGACATGCTGCACTGTCAGAGGGTCAGTAATGAGGGAGTGCCGCACTGTCAGAGGGTCAGTACTGAGGGAGTGCCGCACTGTCAGAGGGTCAGTACTGAGGGTTTGCCGCACTGTCAGAGGGTCAGTACTGAGGGAGTGCTGCACAGTCAGAGGGTCAGTACTGAGGGAGTGCCGCACTGTCAGAGGGTCAGTACTGAGGGAGTGCTGCACAGTCAGAGGGTCATTACTGAGGGAGTGCCGCACTGTCAGAGGGTCAGTACTGAGGGAGGGCTGCACTGTCGGCGGGTCACTACCGAGGGAGTGCTGCACTATCAAACGGTCAGTACCGAGGGAGTGCTGCACTTTCAGAGGGTCAGTACTGAGGGAGTGCCGCACTGTCAGAGGGTCAGTACTGAGGTTTTGCCGCACTGTCAGAGGGTCAGTACTGAGGGAGTGCTGCACAGTCAGAGGGTCAGTACTGAGGGAGTGCCGCACTGTCAGAGGGTCAGTACTGAGGGAGTGCTGCACAGTCAGAGGGTCAGTACTGAGGGAGTGCCGCACTGTCAGAGGGTCAGTACTGAGGGAGTGCTGCACTGTCGGCGAGTCACTACCGAGGGAGTGCTTCACTGTCAGAGGATCAGTACTGAGGGAACGATGCACTGTCAGAGGGTCAGTACTGAGGGAGTGCTGCATTCTTGAAGGTCAGTACTGAGGGTGTGCCGCACTGTCAGAGGGTCAGTAATGAGTGAGTGCTGCACTCTCTGAGTGTCAGTACTGAGGGAGTGCCGCACTGTCACAGGGTCAGTTTTGAGGGAGCGCAGTGCTGTCGCAGGGTCAGTACCGAGGGAGTGCCGCACTGACAGAGGGTCTGTACTGAGGGAGTGCTGCATTGTCAGAAGGTCAGTAATCATTGAGTGCTGCAATGTCAGAGGGTCAGTACTGAGGGAGTGCTGCACTGTCAGAAGGTCAGTAATCATTGAGTGCTGCAATGTCAGAGGGTCAGTACTGAGGGAGTGCTGTACTGTCAGAAGGTCAGTAATGAGTGAGTGCTGCACTGTCAGAGGGCCAGTACCGAGGGAGTGCTGCACTGTGAGAGGGTCAGTACCGAGGGAGTGCTGCTCTGTCAGAGGGTCAGTACTGACGGCGTGCTGCACTGTCAGAGGGTCAATACTGAGGGAGTCCTGCATTGTTGAGCCTCAGTACTGCGGGCATGCTGCACTGTCCGAGGATCAGTACTGAGGGAGTGCTGCACTATCAAACGGTCAGTACCGAGGGTGTGCTACACTGTCAGAGGGTCAGTACTGAGGGAGTGCCGCACTGTCAGAGGGTCAGTACTGAGGGTTTGCCGCACTGTCAGAGGGTCAGTACTGAGGGAGTGATGCACTTTCAGAGGGTCAGTACCGAGGGAGTGCTGCAATGTCAGAGGGTCAGTACTGAGGGAGTGCTGCACTGTCAGAGGGTCAGTACTGAGGGAGTGCTGCACTGTCAGAGGGTCAATACTGAGGGAGTCCTGCATTGTTGAGCCTCAGTACTGAGGGAGTGCTGCACTGTCAGAGGGTCAGTACTGAGGGAGTACTGCACTGTCAGAGGGTCAGTACTGAGGGAGTGCCGCACTGTCAGAGGGTCAGTACTGAGGGTTTGCCGCACTGTCAGAGGGTCAGTAGTGAGGGAGTGCTGCACTGTCAGAGGGTCAGTACTGAGGGAGTGCTGCACAGTCAGAGGGTCAGTACTGAGGGAGTGCTGCACTGTCAGAGGGTCAGTACTGAGGGAGTGCTGCACTGTCAGAGGGTCAGTACCGAGGGAGGGCTGCACTGTCAGTAGGTCAATACTGAGGGAGTGCTGCAATGTCAGAGGGCCAGTACCGAGGGAGTGCCGCACTGTCAGAGGGTCAGTACTGAGGGTTTGCCGCACTGTTAGAGGGTCAGTACTGAGGGAATGCCGCACAGTCAGAGGGTCAGTACTGAGGGAGTGCCGCACTGTCAGAGGGTCAGTACTGAGGGAGTGCTGCACTGTCAGAGGGTCAGTACTGAGGGAGCGCTGCACTGTCAGAGGCTCAGTACTGAGGGAGTGCTGCACTGTCAGAGGGTCAGTACTGAGGGAGTGCCGCACTGTCAGAGGCTCAGTACTGAGGGAGTGCTGCACTGTCAGAGGGTCAGTACTGAGGGAGTGCTGCACTGTCAGAGGGTCAGTACTGAGGGAGTGCTGCACTGTCAGAGAGTCAGTACTGAGGGAGTGCTGCACTGTCAGAGGGTCAGTACTGAGGGAGGGCTGCACTGTCAGAGGGTCAGTACTGAGGGAGTGCTGCACTGTCAGAGGGTCAGGACTGAGGGTGTGCTGCACTGTCAGAGGGTCAGTACTGAGGGAGTCCTGCACTGTCAGAGGGTCAGTACTGAGGGAGTGCTGCACTGTCAGAAGGTCAGTAATGAGGGAGTGCTGCAATGTCAGAGGGTCAGTACTGAGGGAGTGCTGCACTGTCAGAGGGTCAGTACTGAGTGAGTGCTGCATTCTCAGAGGGTCAGTACTGAGGGAGTGCAGCGCTGTCAGAGGGTCAGTACTGAGGGAGTGCTGCACTGTCAGAGGGTCAGTACTGAGGGAGTGCTGCACTGTCGGCGGGTCAGTACTGAGGGAGTGTTGTACTGTCAGAGGGTCAGTACTGAGGGAGTGCTGCACTGTCAGAGGGTCAGTACTGAGGGAGTGCTGCACTGTCAGAGGGTCAGTACTGAGGGAGTGCTGCACTGTCAGAGGGTCAGTACTGAGGGAGTGCTGCACTGTCAGAGGGTCAGGACTGAGGGAGTGCTGCACTGTCAGAGGGTCAGTACTGAGGGAGTCCTGCACTGTCAGAGGGTCAGTACTGAGGGAGTGCTGCACTGTCAGAAGGTCAGTAATGAGGGAGTGCTGCAATGTCAGAGGGTCAGTACTGAGGGAGCGCTGCACTGTCAGAGGGTCAGTACTGAGTGAGTGCTGCATTCTCAGAGGGTCAGTACTGAGGGAGTGCAGCGCTGTCAGAGGGTCAGTACTGAGGGAGTGCTGCACTGTCAGAGGGTCAGTACTGAGGGAGTGCTGCACTGTCGGCGGGTCAGTACTGAGGGAGTGTTGTACTGTCAGAGGGTCAGTACTGAGGGAGTGCTGCACTGTCAGAGGGTCAGTACTGAGGGAGTGCTGCACTGTCAGAGGGTCAGGACTGAGGGAGTGCTGCACTGTCAGAGGGTCAGTACTGTGGGAGTCCTGCACTGTCAGAGGGTCAGTACTGAGTGAGTGCTGCATTCTCAGAGGGTCAGTACTGAGGGAGTGCAGCGCTGTCAGAGGGTCAGTACTGAGGGAGTGCTGCACTGTCAGAGGGTCAGTACTGAGGGAGTGCTGCACTGTCGGCGGGTCAGTACTGAGGGAGTGTTGTACTGTCAGAGGGTCAGTACTGAGGGAGTGCTGCACTGTCAGAAGGTCAGTAATGAGGGAGTGCTGCAATGTCAGAGGGCCAGTACTGAGGGAGTGCTGCACTGTCAGAGGGTCAGTACTGAGGGAGTGCTGCACTGTCAGAGGGTCAGTACTGAGGGAGTGCTGCACTGTCAGAGGGTCAGTAATGAGGGAGTCCTGCATTGTTGAGCCTCAGTACTGAGGACATGCTGCACTGTCAGAGGGTCAGTAATGAGGGAGTGCTGCACTGTCGGCGGGTCAGTACTGAGGGAGTGCTGCATTGTTGAGGTGCAGTACTGAGGGAGCGCTGCACTGTCAGAGGGTCAGTACTGAGGGTATGCCGCACTGTCAGAGGGTCAGGACTGAGGGAGTGCCGCACTGTCAGAGGGTCAGTAATGAGGGAGTGCTGCACTGTCAGAGGGTCAGTACCGAGGGAGTGCTGCACTGTCAGAGGGTCTGTACTGAGGGTGTGCTGCACTGTCAGAGGGTCATTACTGAGGGAGCGCCGCACTGTCAGACTGTCAGTACTGAGGTAGCGCTGCACTGTCAGAGGGTCAGTACTGAGGGAGTGCTGCACTGTCAGAGCGTCATTACTGAGGGAGTGCTGCACTGTCAGACTGTCAGTACTGAGGTAGCGCTGCACTGTCAGAGGGTCAGTACTGAGGGAGTGCTGCACTGTCAGAGGGTCAGTACTGAGGTAGTGCTGCACTGTCAGAGGGTCAGTACTGAGGGAGCGCCGCGCTGTCGCAGGGTCAGTACCGAGGGAGCGCTGCACTGTCAGAGGGTCTGTATTGAGGGAGTGCTGCATTGTTGAGGGTGAGTACTGAAGGAGTGCCGCACTGTCGGAGTGTCAGTACTGAAGGAGCAATGCACTGTCAGAGGGTCAGTACTGAGGGAGTGCTGCACAGTCAGAGGCTCAGTACTGAGGGAGTGCTTCATTGTCCGAGGGTCAGTACTGAGGGAGTGCTGCACTGTCAGAGGGTCAGTACTGAGGGAGTGCTGCACTGTCAGAGGGTCAGTACTGAGGGAGTCCTGCGCCTGTCAGAGGGTCAGTACTGAGGGAGTACTGCACTGTGACAGGGTCAGTACTGAGGGAGTGCTGCACTGTCAGAGGGTCAGTACTGAGGGAGTGCTGCACTGTCAGAAGTTCAGTAATGAGGGAGTTCTGCAATGTCAGAGGGTCAGTACTGAGGGAGAGCTGTACTGTCAGAGGGCCAGTACCGAGAGAGTGCTGCACTGTCAGAGGGTCAATACTGAGCGAGCGCTGCACTATCAAACGGTCAGTACCGAGGGAGTGCTGCACTGTCAGAGGGTCAGTACTGAGGGAGTGCCGCACTGTCAGATGGTCAGTACTGAGGGAGTGCTGCAGTGTCAGAGGGTCAGAACTGAGGGAGTGCTGTACTGTCGCAGGGTCAGTACTGAGTGAATGCTGCACTTTCTGAGGGTCAGTACTAAGGGAGTGCCGCACTGTCAGAGGATCAGTACTGAGGGAGCGCTGCACTGTCGGAGGGTCACTACCGAGGGAGTGCTGCACTGTCAGAGGATCAGTACTGAGGGAGCGCTGCACTGTTAGAGGGTCAGTACTGAGGGAGTGCTGCATTGTTGAAGGTCAGTACTGAGGGTGTGCCGCACTGTCAGAGGGTCAGTAATGAGGGAGTGCTGCACTCTCTGATTGTCAGTACTGAGGGAGTGCTGCAGTGTCAGAGGATCAGTACTGAGGGAGTGCTGCACTATCAGAGGGTCAGTACTGAGGGAGTGCCGCACTGTCAGAGGATCAGTACTGAGGGAGCGCTGCACTGTCTGAGGGTCAGTACTGAGGGAGTGCTGCACTGTCAGAGGGTCAGTACTGAGGGAGTGCTGCATTGTTGAAGGTCAGTACTGAGGGTGTGCCGCACTGTCAGAGGGTCAGTAATGAGGGAGTGCTGCAATCTCTGATTGTCAGTACTGAGGGAGTGCTGCACTGTCAGAGGGTCAGTACTGAGGGAGTGCTGCACTGTCAGAGGGTCAATACTGAGGAAGCGTCACATTGTCAGAGGATCTGCACTGAGGGAGTGCTGCATTGTTGAGGGTCTGTACTGAGGGAGTGCCGCACTGTCAGAGGATCTGTACTGAAGGAGTGCCGCACTGTCAGAGGGTCAGCACTGAGGGAGTGCTTCATTGTCCGAGGGTCAGTACTGAGGGAGTGCTGCACTGTCAGAGGGTCAGTACTGAGGGAGTGCTGCACTGTCAGAGGGTCAGTACTGAGGGAGTGCTGCACTGTCAGAGGGTCAATACTGAGGGAGTGCTGCGCTGTCAGAGGGTCAGTACTGAGGGAGTGCTGCACTGTCGGCGGGTCAGTACTGAGGGAGAGTTGTACTGTCAGAGGGTCAGTACTGAGGGAGTGCCGCACTGTCAGAAGGTCAGTACTGAGGGAGTGCTGCACTGTCAGAAGGTCAGTAATGAGGGAGTGCTGCAATGTCAGAGGGCCAGTACCGAGGGAGTGCTGCACTGTCAGAGGGTCATTATGAGGGCGTGCTGCACTGTCAGAGGGTGAATACTGAGGGAGTCCTGCATTGTTGAGCCTCAGTACTGAGGGCATGCTGCACTGTCAGAGGGTCAGTAATGAGGGAGCGCCGCTCTATCAAACGGTCAGTACCGAGGGAGTGCTGCACTGTCAGAGGGTCAGTACTGAGGGAGTGCTGCACTGTCAGAGGGTCAGTACTGAGGGAGTGCCGCACTGTCAGACGGTCAGTACTGAGGGTTTGCCGCACTGTCAGAGGGTCAGTACTGATGGAGTGCTGCACAGTCAGAGGGTCAGTACTGAGGGAGTGCTGCACTGTCAGAGGGTCAGTACTGAGGGAGTGCTGCACTGTCAGAGGGTCAGTACTGAGGGAGTGCTGCCCTGTCGGCGGGTCTCTACCGAGGGAGTGCTGCACTGTCAGAGGGTCAGTACTGAGGGAGTGCTGCATTCTTGAAGGTCAGTACTGAGGGTGTGCCGCACTGTCAGAGGGTAGTAATGAGTGAGTGCCGCACTCTCGGAGTGTCAGTACTGAGGGAGCGCCGTACTGTCAGAGGGTCAGTACTGAGGTAGCGCTGCAATGTCAGAGGGTCAGTACTGAGGGAGTGCTGCACTGTCAGAGAGTCAATACTGAGGGAGCGCCACACTGTCAGAGGGTCAGTACTGAGGGAGTGCTGCACTGTCAGAGGGTCAGTACCGAGGGACCACTGCACTGTCAGAGGGTCAGTAGTGAGGGAGTGCTGCAATGTCAGAGGGTGAGTACTGAGGGAGTGCTGCACTGTCAGAGGAATAGTACTGAGGGAGTGCTGCACTGTCAGTCAATACTGAGGGCATCCTGCATTGTTGAGCCTCAGTACTGAGGACATGCTGCACTGTCAGAGGGTCAGTAATGAGGGTTAGCCGCACTGTTTGAGGTTCAGTACCGAGGGAGTGCTGCACTGTCAGACGGTCAGTACTGAGGGAGTGCTGCACTGTCAGAGGGTCAGTACTGAGGGAGTGCCGCACTGTCAGATGGTCAGTACAGACGGTTTGCCGCACTGTCAGAGGGTCAGTACTGAGGGAGTGCCGCACTGTCAGAGAGTCAGTACAGAGGGAGTGCTGCACAGTCAGAGGGTCAGTACTGAGGGAGTGCCGCACTGTCAGAGAGTCAGTACTGAGGGAGTGCTGCAGTGTCGGCGGGTCACTACCGAGGGAGTGCTGCACTGTCAGAGGAATAGTACTGAGGGAGCGCTGCACTGTCAGAGGGTCAGTACTGAGGGAGTGCTGCACTGTCAGAAGGTCAGTAATGAGGGAGTGCTGCACTATCAAACGGTCAGTACCGAGGGAGTGCTGCACTGTCAGAGGGTGAGTACTGAGGGCGTGCTGCACTGTCAGAGGGTCAATACTGAGGGCATCCTGCATTGTTGAGCCTCAGTACTGAGGACATGCTGCACTGTCAGAGGGTCAGTAATGAGGGAGTGCCGCACTGTCAGAGGGTCAGTACTGAGGGAGTGCCGCACTGTCAGAGGGTCAGTACTGAGGGTTTGCCGCACTGTCAGAGGGTCAGTACTGAGGGAGTGCTGCACAGTCAGAGGGTCAGTACTGAGGGAGTGCCGCACTGTCAGAGGGTCAGTACTGAGGGAGTGCTGCACAGTCAGAGGGTCATTACTGAGGGAGTGCCGCACTGTCAGAGGGTCAGTACTGAGGGAGGGCTGCACTGTCGGCGGGTCACTACCGAGGGAGTGCTGCACTATCAAACGGTCAGTACCGAGGGAGTGCTGCACTTTCAGAGGGTCAGTACTGAGGGAGTGCCGCACTGTCAGAGGGTCAGTACTGAGGTTTTGCCGCACTGTCAGAGGGTCAGTACTGAGGGAGTGCTGCACAGTCAGAGGGTCAGTACTGAGGGAGTGCCGCACTGTCAGAGGGTCAGTACTGAGGGAGTGCTGCACAGTCAGAGGGTCAGTACTGAGGGAGTGCCGCACTGTCAGAGGGTCAGTACTGAGGGAGTGCTGCACTGTCGGCGAGTCACTACCGAGGGAGTGCTTCACTGTCAGAGGATCAGTACTGAGGGAACGATGCACTGTCAGAGGGTCAGTACTGAGGGAGTGCTGCATTCTTGAAGGTCAGTACTGAGGGTGTGCCGCACTGTCAGAGGGTCAGTAATGAGTGAGTGCTGCACTCTCTGAGTGTCAGTACTGAGGGAGTGCCGCACTGTCAGAGGGTCAGTACTGAGGCAGCGCTGCAATGTCTGAGGGTCAGTACTGAGGGAGTGCTGCACTGTCAGAGGCTCAGTACTGAGGGAGTGCTGCACTGTCAGAGGGTCAATACTGAGGGAGCGCCACACTGTCACAGGGTCAGTTTTGAGGGAGCGCAGTGCTGTCGCAGGGTCAGTACCGAGGGAGTGCCGCACTGACAGAGGGTCTGTACTGAGGGAGTGCTGCATTGTCAGAAGGTCAGTAATCATTGAGTGCTGCAATGTCAGAGGGTCAGTACTGAGGGAGTGCTGCACTGTCAGAAGGTCAGTAATCATTGAGTGCTGCAATGTCAGAGGGTCAGTACTGAGGGAGTGCTGTACTGTCAGAAGGTCAGTAATGAGTGAGTGCTGCACTGTCAGAGGGCCAGTACCGAGGGAGTGCTGCACTGTGAGAGGGTCAGTACCGAGGGAGTGCTGCTCTGTCAGAGGGTCAGTACTGACGGCGTGCTGCACTGTCAGAGGGTCAATACTGAGGGAGTCCTGCATTGTTGAGCCTCAGTACTGCGGGCATGCTGCACTGTCCGAGGATCAGTACTGAGGGAGTGCTGCACTATCAAACGGTCAGTACCGAGGGTGTGCTACACTGTCAGAGGGTCAGTACTGAGGGAGTGCCGCACTGTCAGAGGGTCAGTACTGAGGGTTTGCCGCACTGTCAGAGGGTCAGTACTGAGGGAGTGATGCACTTTCAGAGGGTCAGTACCGAGGGAGTGCTGCAATGTCAGAGGGTCAGTACTGAGGGAGTGCTGCACTGTCAGAGGGTCAGTACTGAGGGAGTGCTGCACTGTCAGAGGGTCAATACTGAGGGAGTCCTGCATTGTTGAGCCTCAGTACTGAGGGAGTGCTGCACTGTCAGAGGGTCAGTACTGAGGGAGTACTGCACTGTCAGAGGGTCAGTACTGAGGGAGTGCCGCACTGTCAGAGGGTCAGTACTGAGGGTTTGCCGCACTGTCAGAGGGTCAGTAGTGAGGGAGTGCTGCACTGTCAGAGGGTCAGTACTGAGGGAGTGCTGCACAGTCAGAGGGTCAGTACTGAGGGAGTGCTGCACTGTCAGAGGGTCAGTACTGAGGGAGTGCTGCACTGTCAGAGGGTCAGTACCGAGGGAGGGCTGCACTGTCAGTAGGTCAATACTGAGGGAGTGCTGCAATGTCAGAGGGCCAGTACCGAGGGAGTGCCGCACTGTCAGAGGGTCAGTACTGAGGGTTTGCCGCACTGTTAGAGGGTCAGTACTGAGGGAATGCCGCACAGTCAGAGGGTCAGTACTGAGGGAGTGCCGCACTGTCAGAGGGTCAGTACTGAGGGAGTGCTGAACAGTCAGAGGGTCAGTACTGAGGGAGTGCTGCACTGTCAGAGGGTCAGTATTGAGGGAGTGCTGCACTGTCAGAGGATCAGTACTGAGGGAGTGCCGCACTGTCAGAGGGTCAGTACTGAGGGAGTGCTGCACAGTCAGAGTGTCAGTACTGAGGCAGTGCCGCACTGTCAGAGGGTCAGTACTGAGGGAGTGCTGCACTGTCAGAGGGTCAGTATTGAGGGCTTGCTGCACTGTCAGATGGTCAGTACTGAGGGAGTGCTGCAGTGTCAGAGGGTCAGAACTGAGGGAGTGCTGTACTGTCGCAGGGTCAGTACTGAGTGAATGCTGCACTTTCTGAGGGTCAGTACTAAGGGAGTGCCGCACTGTCAGAGGATCAGTACTGAGGGAGCGCTGCACTGTCGGAGGGTCACTACCGAGGGAGTGCTGCACTGTCAGACGATCAGTACTGAGGGAGCGCTGCACTGTTAGAGGGTCAGTACTGAGGGAGTGCTGCATTGTTGAAGGTCAGTACTGAGGGTGTGCCGCACTGTCAGAGGGTCAGTAATGAGGGAGTGCTGCACTCTCTGATTGTCAGTACTGAGGGAGTGCTGCACTATCAGAGGGTCAGTACTGAGGGAGTGCCGCACTGTCAGAGGATCAGTACTGAGGGAGTGCTGCACTATCAGAGGGTCAGTACTGAGGGAGTGCCGCACTGTCAGAGGATCAGTACTGAGGGAGCGCTGCACTGTCTGAGGGTCAGTACTGAGGGAGTGCTGCACTGTCAGAGGGTCAGTACTGAGGGAGTGCTGCACTGTCAGAGGGTCAATACTGAGGAAGCGTCACATTGTCAGAGGATCTGCACTGAGGGAGTGCTGCATTGTTGAGGGTCTGTACTGAGGGAGTGCCGCACTGTCAGAGGATCTGTACTGAAGGAGTGCCGCACTGTCGGAGGGTCAGTACTGAGGGACCAATGCACTGTCAGAGGGTCAGCACTGAGGGAGTGCTTCATTGTCCGAGGGTCAGTACTGAGGGAGTGCTGCACTGTCAGAGGGTCAGTACTGAGGGAGTGCTGCACTGTCAGAGGGTCAGTACTGAGGGAGTGCTGCACTGTCAGAGGGTCAATACTGAGGGAGTGCTGCGCTGTCAGAGGGTCAGTACTGAGGGAGTGCTGCACTGTCGGCGGGTCAGTACTGAGGGAGAGTTGTACTGTCAGAGGGTCAGTACTGAGGGAGTGCCGCACTGTCAGAAGGTCAGTACTGAGGGAGTGCTGCACTGTCAGAAGGTCAGTAATGAGGGAGTGCTGCAATGTCAGAGGGCCAGTACCGAGGGAGTGCTGCACTGTCAGAGGGTCATTATGAGGGCGTGCTGCACTGTCAGAGGGTGAATACTGAGGGAGTCCTGCATTGTTGAGCCTCAGTACTGAGGGCATGCTGCACTGTCAGAGGGTCAGTAATGAGGGAGCGCCGCTCTATCAAACGGTCAGTACCGAGGGAGTGCTGCACTGTCAGAGGGTCAGTACTGAGGGAGTGCTGCACTGTCAGAGGGTCAGTACTGAGGGAGTGCCGCACTGTCAGACGGTCAGTACTGAGGGTTTGCCGCACTGTCAGAGGGTCAGTACTGATGGAGTGCTGCACAGTCAGAGGGTCAGTACTGAGGGAGTGCCGCACTGTCAGAGAGTCAGTACTGAGGGAGTGCTGCAGTGTCGGCGGGTCACTACCGAGGGAGTGCTGCACTGTCAGAGGAATAGTACTGAGGGAGCGCTGCACTGTCAGAGGGTCAGTACTGAGGGAGTGCTGCACTGTCAGAAGGTCAGTAATGAGGGAGTGCTGCACTATCAAACGGTCAGTACCGAGGGAGTGCTGCACTGTCAGAGGGTGAGTACTGAGAGCGTGCTGCACTGTCAGAGGGTCAATACTGAGGGCATCCTGCATTGTTGAGCCTCAGTACTGAGGACATGCTGCACTGTCAGAGGGTCAGTAATGAGGGAGCGCCGCACTGTCAGAGGGTCAGTACTGAGGGAGTGCTGCACTGTCAGAGGGTCAGTACTGAGCGTTTGCCGCACTGTTTGAGGTTCAGTACCGAGGGAGTGCTGCACTGTCAGAGGGTCAGTACTGAGGGAGTGCTGCACTGTCAGAGGGTCAGTACTGAGGGAGTGCCGCACTGTCAGAGGGTCAGTACTGAGGGTTTGCCGCACTGTCAGAGGGTCAGTACTGAGGGAGTGCTGCACAGTCAGAGGGTCAGTACTGAGGGAGTGCCGCACTGTCAGAGGGTCAGTACTGAGGGAGTGCTGCACAGTCAGAGGGTCAGTACTGAGGGAGTGCCGCACTGTCAGAGGGTCAGTACTGAGGGAGGGCTGCACTGTCGGCGGGTCACTACCGAGGGAGTGCTGCACTATCAAACGGTCAGTACCGAGGGAGTGCTGCACTTTCAGAGGGTCAGTACTGAGGGAGTGCCGCACTGTCAGAGGGTCAGTACTGAGGTTTTGCCGCACTGTCAGAGGGTCAGTACTGAGGGAGTGCTGCACAGTCAGAGGGTCAGTACTGAGGGAGTGCCGCACTGTCAGAGGGTCAGTACTGAGGGAGTGCTGCACAGTCAGAGGGTCAGTACTGAGGGAGTGCCGCACTGTCAGAGGGTCAGTACTGAGGGAGTGCTGCACTGTCGGCGAGTCACTACCGAGGGAGTGCTTCACTGTCAGAGGATCAGTACTGAGGGAACGATGCACTGTCAGAGGGTCAGTACTGAGGGAGTGCTGCATTCTTGAAGGTCAGTACTGAGGGTGAACCGCACTGTCAGAGGGTCAGTAATGAGTGAGTGCTGCACTCTCTGAGTGTCAGTACTGAGGGAGTGCCGCACTGTCAGAGGGTCAGTACTGAGGCAGCGCTGCACTGTCAGAGGCTCAGTACTGAGGGAGTGCTGCACTGTCAGAGGGTCAATACTGAGGGAGCGCCACACTGTCACAGGGTCAGTTTTGAGGGAGCGCAGTGCTGTCGCAGGGTCAGTACCGAGGGAGTGCTGCACTGTCGGAGGGTCAGTACTGAAGGAGTGCCGCACTGACAGAGGGTCTGTACTGAGGGAGTGCTGCATTGTCAGAAGGTCAGTAATCATTGAGTGCTGCAATGCCAGAGGGTCAGTACTGAGGGAGTGCTGCACTGTCAGAAGGTCAGTAATCATTGAGTGCTGCAATGTCAGAGGGTCAGTACTGAGGGAGTGCTGTACTGTCAGAAGGTCAGTAATGAGTGAGTGCTGCACTGTCAGAGGGCCAGTACCGAGGGAGTGCTGCACTGTGAGAGGGTCAGTACCGAGGGAGTGCTGCTCTGTCAGAGGGTCAGTACTGACGGCGTGCTGCACTGTCAGAGGGTCAATACTGAGGGAGTCCTGCATTGTTGAGCCTCAGTACTGCGGGCATGCTGCACTGTCCGAGGATCAGTACTGAGGGAGCGCCGCACTATCAAACGGTCAGTACCGAGGGTGTGCTACACTGTCAGAGGGTCAGTACTGAGGGAGTGCCGCACTGTCAGAGGGTCAGTACTGAGGGTTTGCCGCACTGTCAGAGGGTCAGTACTGAGGGAGTGATGCACTTTCAGAGGGTCAGTACCGAGGGAGTGCTGCAATGTCAGAGGGTCAGTACTGAGGGAGTGCTGCACTATCAGAGGGTCAGTACTGAGGGAGTGCTGCACTGTCAGAGGGTCAATACTGAGGGAGTCCTGCATTGTTGAGCCTCAGTACTGAGGGAGTGCTGCACTGTCAGAGGGTCAGTACTGAGGGAGTACTGCACTGTCAGAGGGTCAGTACTGAGGGAGTGCTGCACTGTCAGAGGGTCAGTGCTGAGGGTTTGCCGCACTGTCAGAGGGTCAGTAGTGAGGGAGTGCTGCACTGTCAGAGGGTCAGTACTGAGGGAGTGCTGCACTGTCAGAGGGTCAGTACTGAGGAAGTGCTGCACTGTCAGAAGGTCAGTAATGAGGGAGTGCTGCAATGTCAGAGGGCCAGTACCGAGGGAGGGCTGCACTGTCAGAAGGTCAATACTGAGGGAGTGCTGCAATGTCAGAGGGCCAGTACCGAGGGATTGCTGCACTGTCAGAGGGTCAATACGGAGGGAGTCCTGCATTGTTGAGCCTCAGTACTGAGGGCATGCTGCAGTGTCAGAGGGTCAGTACTGAGGGAAAGCCGCACTGTTAGAGGGTCAGTACTGAGGGAGTGCTGCACAGTCAGAGGGTCAGTACTGAGGGAGTGCCGCACTGTCAGAGGGTCAGTACTGAGGGAGTGCCGCACTGTCAGAGGGTCAGTACTCAGGGAGTGCTGCACCGTCAGAGGGTCAGTACTGAGGGAGTGCTGCACTGTCAGAGGGTCAGTACTGAGGGATTGCCGCACTGTCAGAGGGTCAGTACTGAGGGTTTGCCGCACTGTCAGGGGGTCAGTACTGAGGGAGTGCCGCACTGTTAGAGGGTCAGTACTGAGGGAATGCCGCACAGTCAGAGGGTCAGTACTGAGGGAGTGCCGCACTGTCAGAGGGTCAGTACTGAGGGAGTGCTGCACAGTCAGAGGGTCAGTACTGAGGGAGTGCTGCACTGTCAGAGGGTCAGTATTGAGGGAGTGCTGCACTGTCAGAGGATCAGTACTGAGGGAGTGCCGCACTGTCAGAGGGTCAGTACTGAGGGAGTGCTGCACTATCAGAGTGTCAGTACTGAGGCAGTGCCGCACTGTCAGAGGGTCAGTACTGAGGGAGTGCTGCACTGTCGGCGGGTCACTACCGAGGGAGTGCTGCACTGTCAGAGGATCAGTACTGAGGGAGCGCTGCACTGTGAGAGGGTCAGGACTGAGGGAGTGCTGCACTGTCAGAGGCTCAGTACTGAGGGAGTGCTGCACTGTCAGAGGGTCAATACTGAGGGAGCGCCACAATGTCAGAGGGTCAGTACTGAGGGAGCGCCGCGCTGTCGCAGGGTCAGAACCGAGGGAGTGCTGCACTGTCGGAGGGTCAGTACTGAGGGAGTGCCGCACTGTCAGAGGGTCTGTACTGAGGGAGTGCTGCATTGTTGAGGGTGAGTACTGAAGGAGTGCCGCACTGTCGGAGGGTCAGTACTGAGGGAGCAATGCACTGTCAGAGGGTCAGTGCTGAGGGAGTGCTGCACTGTCAGAGGGTCAGTACTGAGGGAGTGCTGCATTCACAGAGGGTCAATACTGAGGGAGCACCGCACTGTCAGAGGGTCAGTAATGAGGGAGCGCCGCGCTGTCGTAGGGTCAGTACTGAGGGAGGGCCGCACTGTCGCAGGGTCAGTACTGAGGGAGTGCTGCACTGTCAGAGGATCAGTACTGAGGGAGTGCCGCACTGACAGAGGATCTGTACTGAGGGAGTGCTGCACAGTCAGAGGGTCAGTACGGAGGGAGTGCTGCATTGTTGAGGGTCAGTACTGAGGGAGTGCTGCATTGTTGAGGGTCACTACTGAAGGAGTGCTGCACTGTCAGAGGTTCAGTACTTAGGGAGTGCTGCACTGTCAGTGGGTCAGTACTGAGGGAGTGCCGCACTTTCGCAGGGTCAGTACTGAGGAGGTGCTGCACTGTCTGAGGGTCAGTACTGAGTGTGTGCTGCATTGTCTGAGGGTCAGTACTGAGGGAGTGCTGCACTGTCAGAGGGTCAGTACTGAGGGAGTACTGCACTGTCAGAGGGTCAGTACTGAGGGAGTGCCGCACTGTCAGAGGGTCAGTACTGAGGGTTTGCCGCACTGTCAGAGGGTCAGTAATGAGGGAGCGCCGCACTGTCAGAGGGTCAGTACTGAGGGAGTGCTGCACTGTCAGAGGGTCAGTACTGAGCGTTTGCCGCACTGTTTGAGGTTCAGTACCGAGGGAGTGCTGCACTGTCAGAGGGTCAGTACTGAGGGTGTGCTGCATTGTCTGAGGGTCAGAACTGAGGGAGTGCTGCACTGTCAGAAGGTCAGTACTCAGGGAGTACTGCACTGTCAGAGGGTCAGTACTGAGGGAGTGCCGCACTGTCAGAGGGTCAGTACTGAGGGTTTGCTGCACTGTCAGAGGATCAGTACTGAGGGAGCGCTGCACTGTGAGAGGGTCAGGACTGAGGGAGTGCTGCACTGTCAGAGGGTCAGTACTGAGGGAGTGCTGCACTGTCAGCGGGTCAGTACTGAGGGTGTGCCACACTGTCAGAGGGTCAGTAATGAGTGAGTGCCGCACTCTCTGAGTGTCAGTACTGAGGGAGCGCCGTACTATCAGAGGGTCAGTACTGAGGTAGCGCTGCAATGTCAGAGGGTCAGTACTGAGGGAGTGCTGCACTGTCAGAGGCTCAGTACTGAGGGAGTGCTGCACTGTCAGAGGGTCAGTACTGAGGGAGTGCCGCACTGTCAGAGGGTCAGTACTGAGGGAGTGCTGCACTGTCAGAGGGTCAGTACTGAGGGAGTGCTGCACTGTCAGGGGGTCAATACTGAGGGAGCGCCACAATGTCAGAGGGTCAGTACTGAGGGAGCGCCGCGCTGTCGCAGGGTCAGAACCGAGGGAGTGCTGCACTGTCGGAGGGTCAGTACTGAGGGAGTGCCGCACTGTCAGAGGGTCTGTACTGAGGGAGTGCTGCATTGTTGAGGGTGAGTACTGAAGGAGTGCCGCACTGTCGGAGGGTCAGTACTGAGGGAGCAATACACTGTCAGAAGGTCAGTGCTGAGGGAGTGCTGCACTGTCAGAGGGTCAGTACTGAGGGAGTCCTGCACTGTCAGAGGGTCAATACTGAGGGAGCGCCGCACTGTCAGAGAGTCAGTAATGAGGGAGTGCTGCACTGTCAGAGGGTCAGTACTGAGGGAGTGCCGCACTGTCGGAGGGTCAGTACTGAGGGAGTGCTGCACTGTCAGAGGGTCAGTACTGAGGGAGTGCCGCACTGACAGAGGATCTGTACTGAGGGTGTGCTGCACAGTCAGAGGGTCAGTACGGAGGGAGTGCTGCATTGTTGAGGGTCAGTACTGAGGGAGTGCTGCATTGTTGAGGGTCACTACTGAAGCAGTGCTGCACTGTCAGAGGTTCAGTACTGAGGGAGTGCTGCACTGTCAGTGGGTCAGTACTGAGGGAGTGCCGCATTTTCGCAGGGTCAGTACTGAGGGAATGCTGCGCTGTTGAAGGGTCAGTAGTGAGGGAGAGCCGAACTGTCGCAGGGTCAGTACTGAGGAGGTGCTGCACTGTCTGAGGGTCAGTACTGAGTGTGTGCTGCATTGTCTGAGGGTCAGTACTGAGGGAGTGCTGCACTGTCAGAGGGTCAGTACTGAGGGAGTACTGCACTGTCAGAGGGTCAGTACTGAGGGAGTGCCGCACTGTCAGAGGGTCAGTACTGAGGGTTTGCCGCACTGTCAGAGGGTCAGTAATGAGGGAGCGCCGCACTGTCAGAGGGTCAGTACTGAGGGAGTGCTGCACTGTCAGAGGGTCAGTACTGAGCGTTTGCCGCACTGTTTGAGGTTCAGTACCGAGGGAGTGCTGCACTGTCAGAGGGTCAGTACTGAGGGTGTGCTGCATTGTCTGAGGGTCAGAACTGAGGGAGTGCTGCACTGTCAGAAGGTCAGTACTCAGGGAGTACTGCACTGTCAGAGGGTCAGTACTGAGGGAGTGCCGCACTGTCAGAGGGTCAGTACTGAGGGTTTGCTGCACTGTCAGAGGATCAGTACTGAGGGAGCGCTGCACTGTGAGAGGGTCAGGACTGAGGGAGTGCTGCACTGTCAGAGGGTCAGTACTGAGGGAGTGCTGCACTGTCAGCGGGTCAGTACTGAGGGTGTGCCACACTGTCAGAGGGTCAGTAATGAGTGAGTGCCGCACTCTCTGAGTGTCAGTACTGAGGGAGCGCCGTACTATCAGAGGGTCAGTACTGAGGTAGCGCTGCAATGTCAGAGGGTCAGTACTGAGGGAGTGCTGCACTGTCAGAGGCTCAGTACTGAGGGAGTGCTGCACTGTCAGAGGGTCAATACTGAGGGAGCGCCACAATGTCAGAGGGTCAGTACTGAGGGAGCGCCGCGCTGTCGCAGGGTCAGAACCGAGGGAGTGCTGCACTGTCGGAGGGTCAGTACTGAGGGAGTGCCACACTGTCAGAGGGTCTGTACTGAGGGAGTGCTGCATTGTTGAGGGTGAGTACTGAAGGAGTGCCGCACTGTCGGAGGGTCAGTACTGAGGGAGCAATACACTGTCAGAAGGTCAGTGCTGAGGGAGTGCTGCACTGTCAGAGGGTCAGTACTGAGGGAGTGCTGCATTCTCAGAGGGTCAGTAATGAGGGAGTGCTGCACTGTCAGAGGGTCAGTACTGAGGGAGTCCTGCACTGTCAGAGGGTCAATACTGAGGGAGCGCCGCACTGTCAGAGGGTCAGTAATGAGGGAGTGCTGCACTGTCAGAGGGTCAGTACTGAGGGAGTGCTGCATTGTTGAGGGTCAGTACTGAGGGAGTGCTGCATTGTTGAGGGTCACTACTGAAGCAGTGCTGCACTGTCAGAGGTTCAGTACTGAGGGAGTGGTGCACTGTCAGTGGGTCAGTACTGAGGGAGTGCCGCACTTTCGCAGGGTCAGTACTGAGGGAATGCTGCGCTGTCGGAGGGTCAGTAGTGAGGGAGTGCTGCACTGTCGCAGGGTCAGTACTGAGGAGGTGCTGCACTGTCTGAGGGTCAGTACTGAGTGTGTGCTGCATTGTCTGAGGGTCAGTACTGAGGGAGTGCTGCACTGTCAGAAGGTCAGTACTGAGGGAGTGCCGCACTGTGTGAGGTTCAGTACCGAGGGAATGCTGCACTGTCAGAGGGTCAGTATTGAGGGAGTGCTGCACTGTCAGAGGATCAGGACTGAGGGAGAGCGGCACTGTCAGAGGGTCAGTACTGAGGGAGTGCTGCACAGTCAGAGTGTCAGTACTGAGGCAGTGCCGCACTGTCAGAGGGTCAGTACTGAGGGAGTGCTGCACTGTCGGCGGGTCACTACCGAGGGAGTGCTGCACTGTCAGAGGATCAGTACTGAGGGAGCGCTGCACTGTGAGAGGGTCAGGACTGAGGGAGTGCTGCACTGTCAGAGGGTCAGTACTGAGGGAGTGCTGCATTCTTGAAGGTCAGTACTGAGGGTGTGCCGCACTGTCAGAGGGTCAGTAATGAGTGAGTGCCGGACTCTCTGAGTGTCAGTACTGAGGGAGCGCCGTACTATCAGAGGGTCAGTACTGAGGTAGCGCTGCAATGTCAGAGGGTCAGTACTGAGGGAGTGCTGCACTGTCAGAGGCTCAGTACTGAGGGAGTGCTGCACTGTCAGAGGGTCAATACTGAGGGAGCGCCACAATGTCAGAGGGTCAGTACTCAGGGAGCGCCGCGCTGTCGCAGGGTCAGAACCGAGGGAGTGCTGCACTGTCGGAGGGTCAGTACTGAGGGAGTGCCGCACTGTCAGAGGGTCTGTACTGAGGGAGTGCTGCATTGTTGAGGGTGAGTACTGAAGGAGTGCCGCACTGTCGGAGGGTCAGTACTGAGGGAGCAATGCACTGTCAGAGGGTCAGTGCTGAGGGAGTGCTGCACTGTCAGAGGGTCAGTACTGAGGGAGTGCTGCATTCACAGAGGGTCAATACTGAGGGAGCACCGCACTGTCAGAGGGTCAGTAATGAGGGAGCGCCTCGCTGTCGCAGGGTCAGTACTGAGGGAGGGCCGCATTGTCGCAGGGTCAGTACTGAGGGAGTGCCGCACTGTCGGAGGGTCAGTACTGAGGGAGTGCTGCACTGTCAGAGGGTCAGTACTGAGGGAGTGCCGCACTGACAGAGCATCTGTACTGAGGGAGTGCCGCACTGACAGAGGGTCAGTACGGATGGAGTGCTGCATTGTTGAGGGTCAGTACTGAGGGAGTGCTGCATTGTTGAGGGTCACTACTGAAGGAGTGCTGCACTGTCAGAGGTTCAGTACTGAGGGAGTGCTGCACTGTCAGTGGGTCAGTACTGAGGGAGTGCCGCACTTTTGCAGGGTCAGTACTGAGGAGGTGCTGCACTGTCTGAGGCTCAGTACTGAGTGTGTGCTGCATTGTCTGAGGGTCAGTACTGAGGGAGTGCTGCACTGTCAGAGGGTCAGTACTGAGGGAGTACTGCACTGTCAGAGGGTCAGTACTGAGGGAGTGCCGCACTGTCAGAGGGTCAGTACTGAGGGTTTGCAGCACTGTCAGAGGGTCAGTAATGAGGGAGCGCCGCACTGTCAGAGGGTCAGTACTGAGGGAGTGCTGCACTGTCAGAGGGTCAGTACTGAGCGTTTGCCGCACTGTTTGAGGTTCAGTACCGAGGGAGTGCTGCACTGTCAGAGGGTCAGTACTGAGGGTGTGCTGCATTGTCTGAGGGTCAGAACTGAGGGAGTGCTGCACTGTCAGAAGGTCAGTACTCAGGGAGTACTGCACTGTCAGAGGATCAGTACTGAGGGAGTGCCGCACTGTCAGAGGATCAGTACTGAGGGAGTGCTGCACTGTCAGAGGGTCAGTACTGAGGGAGTGCTGCACTGTCAGCGGGTCAGTACTGAGGGTGTGCCACACTGTCAGAGGGTCAGTAATGAGTGAGTGCCGCACTCTCTGAGTGTCAGTACTGAGGGAGCGCCGTACTATCAGAGGGTCAGTACTGAGGTAGCGCTGCAATGTCAGAGGGTCAGTACTGAGGGAGTGCTGCACTGTCAGAGGCTCAGTACTGAGGGAGTGCTGCACTGTCAGAGGGTCAATACTGAGGGAGCGCCACAATGTCAGAGGCTCAGTACTGAGGGAGCGCCGCGCTGTCGCAGGGTCAGAACCGAGGGAGTGCTGCACTGTCGGAGGGTCAGTACTGAGGGAGTGCCGCACTGTCAGAGGGTCTGTACTGAGGGAGTGCTGCATTGTTGAGGGTGAGTACTGAAGGAGTGCCGCACTGTCGGAGGGTCAGTACTGAGGGAGCAATACACTGTCAGAAGGTCAGTGCTGAGGGAGTGCTGCACTGTCAGAGGGTCAGTACTGAGGGAGTGCTGCATTCTCAGAGGGTCAGTAATGAGGGAGTGCTGCACTGTCAGAGGGTCAGTACTGAGGGAGTCCTGCACTGTCAGAGGGTCAATACTGAGGGAGCGCCGCACTGTCAGAGGGTCAGTAATGAGGGAGTGCTGCACTGTCAGAGGGTCAGTACTGAGGGAGTGCCGCACTGTCGGAGGGTCAGTACTGAGGGAGTGCTGCACTGTCAGAGGGTCAGTACTGAGGGAGTGCCGCACTGACAGAGGATCTGTACTGAGGGTGTGCTGCACAGTCAGAGGGTCAGTACGGAGGGAGTGCTGCATTGTTGAGGGTCAGTACTGAGGGAGTGCTGCATTGTTGAGGGTCACTACTGAAGCAGTGCTGCACTGTCAGAGGTTCAGTACTGAGGGAGTGCTGCACTGTCAGTGGGTCAGTACTGAGGGAGTGCCGCACTTTCGCAGGGTCAGTACTGAGGGAATGCTGCGCTGTCGGAGGGTCAGTAGTGAGGGAGAGCCGAACTGTCGCAGGGTCAGTACTGAGGAGGTGCTGCACTGTCTGAGGGTCAGTACTGAGTGTGTGCTGCATTGTCTGAGGGTCAGTACTGAGGGAGTGCTGCACTGTCAGAGGGTCAGTACTGAGGGAGTACTGCACTGTCAGAGGGTCAGTACTGAGGGTTTGCCGCACTGTCAGAGGGTCAGTAATGAGGGAGCGCCGCACTGTCAGAGGGTCAGTACTGAGGGAGTGCTGCACTGTCAGAACGTCAGTACTGAGGGAGTGCCGCACTGTGTGAGGTTCAGTACCGAGGGAGTGCTGCACTGTCAGAGGGTCAGTACTGAGGGAGTGCTGCACTGTCGGCGGGTCACTACCGAGGGAGTGCTGCACTGTCAGAGGGTCAGTACTGAGGGAGCGCTGCACTGTCAGAGGGTCAATACTGAGGGAGCGCCGCACTGTCAGAGGGTCAGTAATGAGGGAGCGCCGCGCTGTCGCAGGGTCAGTACTGAGGGAGGGCCGCACTGTCGCAGGGTCAGTACTGAGGGAGTGCCGCACTGTCGGAGGGTCAGTACTGAGGGAGTGCCGCACTGACAGAGGATCTGTACTGAGGGAGTGCTGCACAGTCAGAGGGTCTGTACTGAGGGAGTGCTGCATTGTTGAGGGTGAGTACTGAAGGAGTGCCGCACTGTCGGAGGGTCAGTACTGAGGGAGCAATACACTGTCAGAAGGTCAGTGCTGAGGGAGTGCTGCACTGTCAGAGGGTCAGTACTGAGGGAGTGCTGCATTCTCAGAGGGTCAGTAATGAGGGAGTGCTGCACTGTCAGAGGGTCAGTACTGAGGGAGTCCTGCACTGTCAGAGGGTCAATACTGAGGGAGCGCCGCACTGTCAGAGGGTCAGTAATGAGGGAGTGCTGCACTGTCAGAGGGTCAGTACTGAGGGAGTGCCGCACTGTCGGAGGGTCAGTACTGAGGGAGTGCTGCACTGTCAGAGGGTCAGTACTGAGGGAGTGCCGCACTGACAGAGGATCTGTACTGAGGGTGTGCTGCACAGTCAGAGGGTCAGTACGGAGGGAGTGCTGCATTGTTGAGGGTCAGTACTGAGGGAGTGCTGCATTGTTGAGGGTCACTACTGAAGCAGTGCTGCACTGTCAGAGGTTCAGTACTGAGGGAGTGCTGCACTGTCAGTGGGTCAGTACTGAGGGAGTGCCGCACTTTCGCAGGGTCAGTACTGAGGGAATGCTGCGCTGTCGGAGGGTCAGTAGTGAGGGAGAGCCGAACTGTCGCAGGGTCAGTACTGAGGAGGTGCTGCACTGTCTGAGGGTCAGTACTGAGTGTGTGCTGCATTGTCTGAGGGTCAGTACTGAGGGAGTGCTGCACTGTCAGAGGGTCAGTACTGAGGGAGTACTGCACTGTCAGAGGGTCAGTACTGAGGGTTTGCCGCACTGTCAGAGGGTCAGTAATGAGGGAGCGCCGCACTGTCAGAGGGTCAGTACTGAGGGAGTGCTGCACTGTCAGAACGTCAGTACTGAGGGAGTGCCGCACTGTGTGAGGTTCAGTACCGAGGGAGTGCTGCACTGTCAGAGGGTCAGTACTGAGGGTGTGCTGCATTGTCTGAGGGTCAGAACTGAGGGAGTGCTGCACTGTCAGAAGGTCAGTACTCAGGGAGTACTGCACTGTCAGAGGGTCAGTACTGAGGGTTTGCCGCACTGTCAGAGGGTCAGTACTGAGGGAGTGCTGCACTTTCAGAGGGTCAGTACCGAGGGAGTGCTGCACTGTCAGAGGGTCAGTACTGAGGGAGTGCTGCACTGTCAGCGGGTCAGTACTGAGGGAGTGCAGCAATGTCAGAGGGCCAGTACCGAGGGAGTGCCGCACTGTCAGAGGGTCTTTACTGAGGGAGTGCTGCACAGTCAGAGGTTCAGTACTGAGGGAGTGCCGCACTGTCAGAGGGTCAGTACTGAGGGGGGGCTGCACTGTCGGCGGGTCACTACCGAGGGAGTGCTGCACTATCAAACGGTCAGTACCGAGGGAGTGCTGCACTTTCAGAGGGTCAGTACTCAGGGAATGCCGCACTGTCAGAGGGTCAGTACTGAGGTTTTGCCGCACTGTCAGAGGGTCAGTACTGAGGGAGTGCTGCACAGTCAGAGGGTCAGTACTGAGGGAGTGCCGCACTGTCAGAGGGTCAGTACTGAGGGAGTGCTGCACAGTCAGAGGGTCAGTACTGAGGGAGTGCCGCACTGTCAGAGGGTCAGTACTGAGGGAGTGCTGCACTGTCGGCGAGTCACTACCGAGGGAGTGCTTCACTGTCAGAGGATCAGTACTGAGGGAGCGCTGCACTGTCAGAGGGTCAGTACTGAGGGAGTGCTGCATTCTTGATGATCAGTACTGAGGGTGTGCCGCACTGTCAGAGGGTCAGTAATGAGTGAGTGCTGCACTCTCTGAGTGTCAGTACTGAGGGAGTGCCGCACTGTCAGAGGGTCAGTACTGAGGTAGCGCTGCAATGTCTGAGGGTCAGTACTGAGGGTGTGCTGCACTGTCAGAGGCTCAGTACTGAGGGAGTGCTGCACTGTCAGAGGGTCAATACTGAGGGAGCGCCACACTGTCACAGGGTCAGTTTTGAGGGAGCGCCGTGCTGTCGCAGGGTCAGTACCGAGGGAGTGCTGCACTGTCGGAGGGGCAGTACTGAAGGAGTGCCGCACTGTCAGTGGGTCAGTACTGAGGGAGTGCTGCACTGTCCGAGGGTCAGTACTGAGGGAGTGCTGCACTGTCAGAGGGTCAGTACTGAGGGAGTGCTTCACTGTCAGAGGGTCAGTACTGAGGGAGTGCAGCGCTGTCAGAGGATCAGTACTGAGGGAGTACTGCACTGTGACAGGGTCAGTACTGAGGGAGTGTTGTACTGTCAGAGGGTCAGTAATGATTGAGTGCTGCACTGTCAGAGGGCCAGTACCGAGGGAGTGCTGCACTGTGAGAGGGTCAGTACCGAGGGAGTGCTTCTCTGTCAGAGGGTAAGTACTGAGGGCGTGCTGCATTGTCAGAGGGTCAATACTGAGGGAGTCCTGCATTGTTGAGCCTCAGTACTGCGGGCATGCTGCACTGTCAGAGGGTCAGTAATGAGGGAGCGCTGCACTGTCAGAGGGTCAGTACTGAGGGAGTGCCGCACTGTCAGAGGGTCAGTACTGAGGTAGCGCTGCAATGTCTGAGGGTCAGTACTGAGGGAGTGCTGCACTGTCAGAGGGTCAGTACTGAGGGAGTGCTGCACTGACAGAGGGTCAATACTGAGGGAGCGCCACACTGTCACAGGGTCAGTTTTGAGGGAGCGCCGTGCTGTCGCAGGGTCAGTACCGAGGGTGTGCTACACTGTCAGAGGGTCAGTACTGAGGGAATGCGGCACTGTCAGAGGGTCAGTGCTGAGGGAGTGCCGCACTGTCAGAGGGTCAGTACTGAGGGTTTGCCGCACTGTCAGAGGGTCAGTACTGAGGGAGTGCTGCACTTTCAGAGGGTCAGTACCGAGGGAGTGCTGCACTGTCAGAGGGTCAGTACTGAGGGAGTGCTGCACGGTCAAGGGTCAATACTGAGGGAGTCCTGCATTGTTGAGCCTCAGTACTGAGGGCATGCTGCACTGTCAGAGGGTCAGTACTGAGGGAGTGCTGCACTATCAAACGGTCAGTACCGAGGGAGTGCTGCACTGTCAGAGGGTCAGTACTGAGGGAGTGCTGCACTGTGAGAGGGTCAGTACTGAGGGAGTGCCGCAGTGTCAGAGGGTCAGTACTGAGGGTTTGCTGCACTGTCAGAGGGTCAGTAGTGAGGGAGTGCTGCACTGTCAGAGGGTCAGTACTGAAGGAGTGCCGCACAGTCAGAGGGTCAGTACTGAGGGAGTGCCGCACTGTCAGAGGGTCAGTACTGAGGGAGTGCTGCACAGTCAGAGGGTCAGTACTGAGGGAGTGCCGCACTGTCAGAGGGTCAGTACTGAGGGAGTGCTGCACTGTCAGAGGGTCAGTATTGAGGGAGTGCTGCACTGTCAGTGAATCAGTACTGAGGGAGCGCTGCACTGTCAGAGGGTCAGTACGGAGGGAGTGCCGCACTGTCAGAGGGTCAGTACTGAGGGAGTGCTGCACAGTCAGAGTGTCAGTACTGAGGCAGTGCCGCACTGTCAGAGGGTCAGTACTGAGGGAGTGCTGCACTGTCAGAGGGTCAGTACTGAGGGAGTGCCGCACTGTCAGAGGGTCAGTACAGAGGGTTTGCCGCACTGTCAGAGGGTCAGTACTGAGGGAGTGCTGCACAGTCAGAGGGTCAGTACTGAGGGAGTGCCGCACTGTCAGAGGGTCAGTACTGAGGGAGTGCTGCACAGTCAGAGGGTCAGTACTGAGGGAGTGCCGCACTGTCAGAGGGTCAGTACTGAGGGATTGCTGCAATATCAAACGGTCAGTACTGAGGGAGTGCTGCACTGTCAGAGGGTCAGTACTGAGGGAGTGCTGCATTGTTGAGGGTGAGTACTGAAGGAGTGCCGCACTGTCGGAGGGTCAGTACTGAGGGAGCAATGCACTGTCAGAGGGTCAGTACTGAGGGAGTGCTGCACTGTCCGAGGGTCAGTACTGAGGGAGTGCTGCACTGTCAGAGGGTCAGTACTGAGGGAGTGCTGCACTGTCAGAGGATCAGTACTGAGGGAGTGCTGCGCTGTCAGAGAGTCAGTACTGAGGGAGTACTGCACTGTGACAGGGTCAGTACTGAGGGAGTGTTGTACTGTCAGAGGGTCAGTACCGAGGGAGTGCTGCACTGTCAGAGGATCAGTACTGAGGGAGTGCTGCACCGTCAGAGGGTCAGCACTGAGGGAGTGCCGCACTGTCAGAGGGTCAATACGGAGGGAGTCCTGCATTGTTGAGCCTCAGTACTGAGGGCATGCTGCACTGTCAGAGGGTCAGTACTGAGGGAGTGCCGCACTATTAGAGGGTCAGTACTGAGGGAGTGCTGCACAGTCAGAGGGTCAGTACTGAGGGAGTGCTGCACTGTCAGAGGGTCAGTACTGAGGGAGTGCCGCACTATCAAACGGTCAGTACCGAGGGAGTGCTGCACTGTCAGAGGGTCAGTACTGAGGGAGTGCTGCACCGTCAGAGGGTCAGCACAGAGGGAGTGCCGCACTGTCAGAAGGTCAGTACTGAGGGTTTGCCGCACTGTCAGGGGGTCAGTACTGAGGGAGTGCCGCACTGTTAGAGGGTCAGTACTGAGGGAGTGCCGCACAGTCAGAGGGTCAGTACTGAGGGAGTGCCGCACTGTCAGAGGGTCAGTACTGAGGGAGTGCTGCACAGTCAGAGGGTCAGTACTGAGGGAGTGCTGCACTGTCAGAGGGTCAGTATTGAGGGAGTGCTGCACTGTCAGAGGATCAGTACTGAGGGAGTGCCGCACTGTCAGAGGGTCAGTACTGAGGGAGTGCTGCACAGTCAGAGTGTCAGTACTGAGGCAGTGCCGCACTGTCAGAGGGTCACTACCGACGAGTGCTGCACTGTCAGAGGATCAGTACTGAGGGAGCGCTGCACTGTGAGAGGGTCAGGACTGATGGAGTGCTGCACTGTCAGAGGGTCAGTACTGAGGGAGTGCTGCATTCTTGAAGGTCAGTACTGAGGGTGTGCCGCACTGTCAGAGGGTCAGTAATGAGTGAGTGCCGCACAGTCAGAGTGTCAGTACTGAGGCAGTGCCGCACTGTCAGAGGGTCAGTACTGAGGGAGTGCTGCACAGTCAGAGTGTCAGTACTGAGGCAGTGCCGCACTGTCAGAGGGTCAGTACTGAGGGAGTGCTGCACTGTCGGCGGGTCACTACCGAGGGAGCGCCGTACTATCAGAGGGTCAGTACTGAGGTAGCGCTGCAATGTCAGAGGGTCAGTACTGAGGGAGTGCTGCACTGTCAGAGGCTCAGTACTGAGGGAGTGCTGCACTGTCAGAGGGTCTGTACTGAGGGAGTGCTGCATTGTTGAGGGTGAGTACTGAAGGAGTGCCGCACTGTCGGAGGGTCAGTACTGAGGGAGCAATGCACTGTCAGAGGGTCAGTGCTGAGGGAGTGCTGCACTGTCAGAGGGTCAGTACTGAGGGAGTGCTGCATTCTCAGAGGGTCAGTACTGAGGGAGTGCTGCACTGTCAGAGGGTCAGTACTGAGGGAGTCCTGCACTGTCAGAGGGTCAATACTGAGGGAGCGCCGCACTGTCAGAGGGTCAGTAATGAGGGAGCGCCGCGCTGTCGCAGGGTCAGTACTGAGGGAGGGCCGCACTGTCGCAGGGTCAGTACTGAGGAGGTGCCGCACTGTCGGAGGGTCAGTACTGAGGGAGTGCCGCACTGACAGAGGATCTGTACTGAGGGAGTGCTGCACAGTCAGAGGGTCAGTACGGAGGGAGTGCTGCATTGTTGAGGGTCAGTACTGAGGGAGTGCTGCATTGTTGAGGGTCACTACTGAAGGAGTGTTGCACTGTCAGAGGTTCAGTACTGAGGGAGTGCTGCACTGTCAGTGGGTCAGTACTGAGGGAGTGCCGCACTTTCGCAGGGTCAGTACTGAGGGAATGCTGCGCTGTCGGAGGGTCAGTAGTGAGGGAGAGCCGAACTGTCGCAGGGTCAGTACTGAGGAGGTGCTGCACTGTCAGAGGGTCAGTACTGAGTGTGTGCTGCATTGTCTGAGGGTCAGTACTGAGGGAGTGCTGCACTGTCAGAGGGTCAGTACTGAGGGAGTACTGCACTGCCAGAGGGTCAGTACTGAGGGAGTGCCGCACTGTCAGAGGGTCAGTACTGAGGGTTTGCCGCACTGTCAGAGGGTCAGTAATGAGGGAGCGCCGCACTGTCAGAGGGTCAGTACTGAGGGAGTGCTGCACTGTCAGAGGGTCAGTACTGAGCGTTTGCCGCACTGTTTGAGGTTCAGTACCGAGGGAGTGCTGCACTGTCAGTACTGAGGGTGTGCTGCATTGTCTGAGGGTCAGAACTGAGGGAGTGCTGCACTGTCAGAGGGTCAGTACTGAGGGAGTACTGCACTGTCAGAGGGTCAGTACTGAGGGAGTGCCGCACTGTCAGAGGGTCAGTACTGAGGGTTTGCCGCACTGTCAGAGGGTCAGTACTGAGGGAGTGCTGCACTTTCAGAGGGTCAGTACCGCGGGAGTGCTGCACTGTCAGAGGGTCAGTACTGAGGGAGTGCTGCACTGTCAGCGGGTCAGTACTGAGGGAGTGCTGCACTGTCAGAAGGTCAGTAATGAGGGAGTGCTGCAATGTCAGAGGGCCAGTACCGAGGGAGTGCCGCACTGTCAGAGGGTCAGTACTGAGGGAGTGCTGCACAGTCAGAGGGTCAGTACTGAGGGAGTGCCGCACTGTCAGAGGGTCAGTACTGAGGGGGGGCTGCACTGTCGGCGGGTCACTACCGAGGGAGTGCTGCACTATCAAACGGTCAGTACCGAGGGAGTGCTGGACTTTCAGAGGGTCAGTACTGAGGGAATGCTGCACTGTCAGAGGGTCAGTACTGAGGTTTTGCCGCACTGTCAGAGGGTCAGTACTGAGGGAGTGCTGCACAGTCAGAGGGTCAGTACTGAGGGAGTGCCGCCCTGTCAGAGGGTCAGTACTGAGGGAGTGCTGCACAGTCAGAGGGACAGTACTGAGGGAGTGCCGCACTGTCAGAGGGTCAGTACTGAGGGAGTGCTGCACTGTCGGCGAGTCACTACCGAGGGAGTGCTTCACTGTCAGAGGATCAGTATTGAGGGAGCGCTGCACTGTCAGAGGGTCAGTACTGAGGGAGTGCCGCACTGTCAGAGGGTCAGTACAGAGGTAGCGCTGCAATGTCTGAGGGTCAGTACTGAGGGAGTGCTGCACTGTCAGAGGCTCAGTACTGAGGGAGTGCTGCACTGTCAGAGGGTCAATACTGAGGGAGCGCCACACTGTCACAGGGTCAGTTTTGAGGGAGCGCCGTGCTGTCGCAGGGTCAGTACCGAGGGAGTGCTGCACTGTCGGAGGGTCAGTACTGAAGAAGTGCCGCACTGTCAGTGGGTCTGTACTGAGGGAGTGCTGCACTGTCCGAGGGTCAGTACTGAGGGAGTGCTGCACTGTCAGAGGGTCAGTACTGAGGGAGTGCTGCACTGTCAGAGGGTCAGTACTGAGGGAGTGCAGCGCTGTCAGAGGGTCAGTACTGAGGGAGTCCTGCACTGTCAGAGGGTCAGTACTGAGGGAGTACTGCACTGTGACAGGGTCAGTACTGAGGGAGTGTTGTACTGTCAGAGGGTCAGTACTGAGGGAGTGCAGCACTGTCAGAAGGTCAGTAATGATTGAGTGCTGCACTGTCAGAGGGCCAGTACCGAGGGAGTGCTGCACTGTGAGAGGGTCAGTACCGAGGGAGTGCTTCTCTGTCAGAGGGTCAGTACTGAGGGCGTGCTGCATTGTCAGAGGGTCAATACTGAGGGAGTCCTGCATTGTTGAGCCTCAGTACTGCGGGCATGCTGCACTGTCAGAGGGTCAGTACTGAGGGAGTGCTGCACTGTCCGAGGGACAGTACTGAGGGAGCGCCACACTATCAAACGGTCAGTACCGAGGGTGTGCTACACTGTCAGAGGGTCAGTACTGAGGGAGTGCCGCACTGTCAGAGGGTCAGTACTGCGGGCATGCTGCACTGTCAGAGGGTCAGTACTGAGGGAGTGCTGCACTGTCCGAGGGTCAGTACTGATGGAGCGCCACACTATCAAACGGTCAGTACCGAGGGTGTGCTACACTGTCAGAGGGTCAGTACTGAGGGAGTGCTGCACGGTGAGAGGGTCAGTACCGAGGGAGTGCTTCTCTGTCAAAGGGTCAGTACTGAGGGAGTGCTGCACTGTCAGAGGGTCAGTACTGAGGGAGTGCCGCACAGTCAGAGGGTCCGTACTGAGGGAGTGCCGCACTGTCAGCGGGTCAGTACTGAGGGAGTGCTGCACAGTCAGAGGGTCAGTACTGAGGGAGTGCCGCACTGTCAGAGGGTCAGTACTGAGGGAGTGCTGCACTGTCAGAGGGTCAGTATTGAGGGAGTGCTGCACTGTCAGAGAATCAGTACTGAGGGAGCGCTGCACTGTCAGAGGGTCAGTACTGAGGGAGTGCCACACTGTCAGAGGGTCAGTACTGAGGGAGTGCTGCACAGTCAGAGGGTCAGTACTGAGGCAGTGCCGCACTGTCAGAGGGTCAGTACTGAGGGAGTGCTGCACTGTCGGCGGGTCACTACCGAGGGAGTGCTGCACTGTCAGAGGGTCAGTACTGAGGGAGCGCTGCACTGTCAGAGGGTCAATACTGAGGGAGCGCCGCACTGTCAGAGGGTCAGTAATGAGGGAGCGCCGCGCTGTCGCAGGGTCAGTACTGAGGGAGGGCCGCACTTTCGCAGGGTCAGTACTGAGGGAGTGCCGCACTGTCGGAGGGTCAGTACTGAGGGAGTGCCGCACTGACAGAGGATCTGTACTGAGGGAGTGCTGCACAGTCAGAGGGTCAGTACGGAGGGAGTGCTGCATTGTTGAGGGTCAGTACTGAGGGAGTGCTGCATTGTTGAGGGTCACTACTGAAGGAGTGTTGCACTGTCAGAGGTTCAGTACTGAGGGAGTGCTGCACTGTCAGTGGGTCAGTACTGAGGGAGTGCCGCACTTTCGCAGGGTCAGTACTGAGGGAATGCTGCGCTGTCGGAGGGTCAGTAGTGAGGGAGAGCCGAACTGTCGCAGGGTCAGTACTGAGGAGGTGCTGCACTGTCAGAGGGTCAGTACTGAGTGTGTGCTGCATTGTCTGAGGGTCAGTACTGAGGGAGTGCTGCACTGTCAGAGGGTCAGTACTGAGGGAGTACTGCACTGTCAGAGGGTCAGTACTGAGGGAGTGCCGCACTGTCAGAGGGTCAGTACTGAGGGTTTGCCGCACTGTCAGAGGGTCAGTAATGAGGGAGCGCCGCACTGTTAGAGGGTCAGTACTGAGCGTTTGCCGCACTGTTTGAGGTTCAGTACCGAGGGAGTGCTGCACTGTCAGAGGGTCAGTACTGAGGGTGTGCTGCATTGTCTGAGGGTCAGTACTGAGGGAGTACTGCACTGTCAGAGGGTCAGTACTGAGGGAGTGCCGCACTGTCAGAGGGTCAGTACTGAGGGTTTGCCGCACTGTCAGAGGGTCAGTACTGAGGGAGTGCTGCACTTTCAGAGGGTCAGTACCGCGGGAGTGCTGCACTGTCAGAGGGTCAGTACTGAGGGAGTGCTGCACTGTCAGCGGGTCAGTACTGAGGGAGTGCTGCACTGTCAGAAGGTCAGTAATGAGGGAGTGCTGCAATGTCAGAGGGCCAGTACCGAGGGAGTGCCGCACTGTCAGAGGGTCAGTACTGAGGGAGTGCTGCACAGTCAGAGGGTCAGTACTGAGGGAGTGCCGCACTGTCAGAGGGTCAGTACTGAGGGGGGGCTGCACTGTCGGCGGGTCACTACCGAGAGAGTGCTGCACTATCAAACGGTCAGTACCGAGGGAGTGCTGGACTTTCAGAGGGTCAGTACTGAGGGAATGCTGCACTGTCAGAGGGTCAGTACTGAGGGTTTGCCGCACTGTCAGAGGGTCAGTACTGAGGGAGTGCTGCACAGTCAGAGGGTCAGTACTGAGGGAGTGCCGCCCTGTCAGAGGGTCAGTACTGAGGGAGTGCTGCACAGTCAGAGGGACAGTACTGAGGGAGTGCCGCACTGTCAGAGGGTCAGTACTGAGGGAGTGCTGCACTGTCGGCGAGTCACTACCGAGGGAGTGCTTCACTGTCAGAGGATCAGTATTGAGGGAGCGCTGCACTGTCAGAGGGTCAGTACTGAGGGAGTGCTGCATTCTTGAAGGTCAGTACTGAGGGAGTGCCGCACTGTCAGAGGGTCAGTACTGAGGTAGCGCTGCAATGTCTGAGGGTCAGTACTGAGGGAGTGCTGCACTGTCAGAGGCTCAGTACTGAGGGAGTGCTGCACTGTCAGAGGGTCAATACTGAGGGAGCGCCACACTGTCACAGGGTCAGTTTTGAGGGAGCGCCGTGCTGTCGCAGGGTCAGTACCGAGGGAGTGCTGCACTGTCGGAGGGTCAGTACTGAAGAAGTGCCGCACTGTCAGTGGGTCTGTACTGAGGGAGTGCTGCACTGTCCGAGGGTCAGTACTGAGGGAGTGCTGCACTGTCAGAGGGTCAGTACTGAGGGAGTGCTGCACTGTCAGAGGGTCAGTACTGAGGGAGTGCAGCGCTGTCAGAGGGTCAGTACTGAGGGAGTCCTGCACTGTCAGAGGGTCAGTACTGAGGGAGTACTGCACTGTGACAGGGTCAGTACTGAGGGAGTGTTGTACTGTCAGAGGGTCAGTACTGAGGGAGTGCAGCACTGTCAGAAGGTCAGTAATGATTGAGTGCTGCACTGTCAGAGGGCCAGTACCGAGGGAGTGCTGCACTGTGAGAGGGTCAGTACCGAGGGAGTGCTTCTCTGTCAGAGGGTCAGTACTGAGGGCGTGCTGCATTGTCAGAGGGCCAATACTGAGGGAGTCCTGCATTGTTGAGCCTCAGTACTGCGGGCATGCTGCACTGTCAGAGGGTCAGTACTGAGGGAGTGCTGCACTGTCCGAGGGACAGTACTGAGGGAGCGCCACACTATCAAAAGGTCAGTACCGAGGGTGTGCTACACTGTCAGAGGGTCAGTACTGAGGGAGTGCCGCACTGTCAGAGGGTCAGTACTGCGGGCATGCTGCACTGTCAGAGGGTCAGTACTGAGGGAGTGCTGCACTGTCCGAGGGTCAGTACTGATGGAGCGCCACACTATCAAACGGTCAGTACCGAGGGTGTGCTACACTGTCAGAGGGTCAGTACTGAGGGAGTGCTGCACGGTGAGAGGGTCAGTACCGAGGGAGTGCTTCTCTGTCAAAGGGTCAGTACTGAGGGAGTGCTGCACTGTTAGAGGGTCAGTACTGAGGGAGTGCCGCACAGTCAGAGGGTCCGTACTGAGGGAGTGCCGCACTGTCAGAGGGTCAGTACTGAGGGAGTGCAGCACAGTCAGAGGGTCAGTACTGAGGGAGTGCCGCACTGTCAGAGGGTCAGTACTGAGGGAGTGCTGCACTGTCAGAGGGTCAGTATTGAGGGAGTGCTGCACTGTCAGAGAATCAGTACTGAGGGAGCGCTGCACTGTCAGAGGGTCAGTACTGAGGGAGTGCCGCACTGTCAGAGGGTCAGTACTGAGGGAGTGCTGCACAGTCAGAGGGTCAGTACTGAGGCAGTGCCGCACTGTCAGAGGGTCAGTACTGAGGGAGTGCTGCACTGTCGGCGGGTCACTACCGAGGGAGTGCTGCACTGTCAGAGGATCAGTACTGAGGGAGCTCTGCACTGTGAGAGGGTCAGGACTGATGGAGTGCTGCACTGTCAGAGGGTCAGTACTGAGGGAGTGCCGCATTCTTGAAGGTCAGTACTGAGGGTGTGCCGCACTGTCAGAGGGTCAGTACTGAGGTAGCGCTGCAATGTCAGAGCGTCAGTACTGAGGGAGTGCTGCACTGTCAGAGGCTCAGTACTGAGGGAGTGCTGCACTGTCAGAGGGTCAATACTGAGGGAGCGCCACACTGTCAGAGGGTCAGTACTGAGGGAGCGCCGCGCTGTCGCAGGGTCAGGACCGAGGGAGTGCTGCACTGTCGGAGGGTCAGTACTGAGCGAGTGTCGCACTGTCAGAGGGTCTGTACTGAGGGAGTGCTGCATTGTTGAGGGTGAGTACTGAAGGAGTGCCGCACTGTCGGAGGGTCAGTACTGAGTGAGCAATGCACTGTCAGAGGGTCAGTACTGAGGGAGTGCTGCACTGTCCAAGGGTCAGTAAAGAGGGAGTGCTGCACTGTCAGAGGGTCAGTACTGAGGGAGTGCTGCACTGTCAGAGGGTCAGTACTGAGGGAGTGCTGCACTGTCAGAGGGTCAGTGCTGAGGGAGTGCTGCGCTGTCGGCGGGTCAGTACTGAGGGAGTGCTGCACTATCAGAGGGTCAGTACTGAGGGAGTGCTGCATTCTCAGAGGGTCAGTACTGAGGGAGTGCTGCACTATCAAACGGTCAGTATCGAGGGAGCGCTGCAGTGTCAGAGGGTCAGTACTGAGGGAGTGCCGCACTGTTAGAGGGTCAGTACTGAGGGAGTGCTGCACAGTCAGAGGCTCAGTACTGAGGGAGTGCCGCACTGTCAGAGGGTCAGTACTGAGGCAGTGCCGCACTATCAAACGGTCAGTACCGAGGGAGTGCTGCACTGTCAGAGGGTCAGTACTGAGGGAGTGCTGCACTGTCAGCGGGTCAGTACTGAGGGAGTGCCGCACTGTCAGAGGGTCAGTACTGAGGGTTTACCGCACTGTTAAAGGGTCAGTACTGAGGGAGTGCTGCACTATCAAACGGTCAGTACCGAGGGAGTGCTGCACTGTCAGAGGGTCAGTACTGAGGGAGTGCTGCACTGTGAGAGGGTCAGTACTGAGGGAGTGCCGCACTGTCAGAGGGTCAGTACTGAGGGTTTGCAGCACTGTCAGAGGGTCAGTACTGAGGGAGTGCTGCACTATCAAACGGTCACTACCGAGGGAGTGCTGCACTGTCAGAGGGTCAGTATTGAGGGAGTGCTGCACTGTCAGAGGATCAGTACTGAGGGAGCGCTGCACTGTCTGAGGGTCAGTACTGAGGGAGTGCCGCACTGTCAGAGGGTCAGTACTGAGGGAGTGCTGCACAGTCAGAGTGTCAGTACTGAGGCAGTGCCGCACTGTCAGAGGGTCAGTACTGAGGGAGTGCTGCACTGTCGGCGGGTCACTACCGAGGGAGTGCTGCACTGTCAGAGGATCAGTACTGAGGGAGCGCTGCACTGTGAGAGGGTCAGGACTGATGGAGTGCTGCACTGTCAGAGGATCAGTACTGAGGGAGTGCCGCATTCTTGAAGGTCAGTACTGAGGGTGTGCCGCACTGTCAGAGGGTCAGTAATGAGTGAGTGCCGCACTCTCTGAGTGTCAGTACTGAGGTAGCGCTGCAATGTCAGAGGGTCAGTACTGAGGGAGTGCTGCACTGTCAGAGGCTCAGTACTGAGGGAGTGCTGCACTGTCGGAGGGTCAGTACTGAGGGAGCGCCACACTGTCAGAGGGTCAGTACTGAGGGAGCGCCGCGCTGTCGCAGGGTCAGAACCGAGGGAGTGCTGCACTGTCGGAGGGTCAGTACTGAGGGAGTGTCGCACTGTCAGAGGGTCTGTACTGAGGGAGTGCTGCATTGTTGAGGGTGAGTACTGAAGGAGTGCCGCACTGTCGGAGGGTCAGTACTGAGGGAGCAATGCACTGTCAGAGGGTCAGTACTGAGGGAGTGCTGCACTGTCCGAGGGTCAGTACTGAGGGAGTGCTGCACTGTCAGAGGGTCAGTACTGAGGGAGTGCTGCACTGTCAGAGGGTCAGTTCTGAGGGAGTGCTGCACTGTCAGAGGGTCAGTGCTGAGGGAGTGCTGCGCTGTCGGCGGGTCAGTACTGAGGGAGTGCTGCACTGTCAGAGGGTCAGTACTGAGGGAGTGCTGCATTCTCAGAGGGTCAGTACTGAGGGAGTGCTGCACTGTCAGAGGGTCAGTACTGAGGAGTCCTGCACTGTCAGAGGGTCAATACTGAGGGAGCGCCGCACTGTCAGAGGGTCAGTAATGAGGGAGCGCCGCGCTGTCGCAGGGTCAGTACTGAGGGAGTGCGGCACTGTCGCAGGGTCAGTACTGAGGGAGTGCCGCACTGTCAGAAGGTCAGTACTGAGGGAGTGCCTCACTGTCGGCGGGTCAGTACTCAGGGAGCGCTGCACTGTCAGAGGGTCAGTACGGAGGGAGTGCTGCATTGTTGAGGGTCAGTACTGAGGGAGTGCTGCATTGTTGAGGGTCAGTACTGAAGGAGTGCTGCACTGTCAGAGGTTCAGTACTGAGGGAGTGCTGCACTGTCAGTGGGTCAATACTGAGGGAGTGCCGCACTTTCGCAGGGTCAGTACTGAGGGAATGCTGCGCTGTCGGAGGGTCAGTAGTGAGGGAGAGACGCACTGTTGCAGGGTCAGTACTGAGGAGGTGCTGCACTGTCAGAGGTTCAGTACTGAGGGAGTGCTGCATTGTCTGAGGGTCAGTACTGAGGGAGTGCTGCACTGACAGAGGGTCAGTACTGAGGGTGTGCTGCACTTTCAGAGGGTCAGTACCGAGAGAGTGCTGCAATGTCAGAGGGTCAGTACTGAGGGAGTGCTGCACTGTCGGAGGGTCAGTACTGAGGGAGTGCTGCACTGTCAGAAGGTCAGTAATGAGGGAGTGCTGCAATGTCAGAGGGCCAGTACCGAGGGAGGGCTGCACTGTCAGAAGGTCAATAATAAGGTAGTGCTGCAATGTCAGAGGGCCAGTACCGAGGGTTTGCTGCACTGTCAGAGGGTCAGTACTGAGGGAGTCCTGCATTGTTGAGCCTCAGTACTGAGGGCATGCTGCACTGTCAGAGGGTCAGTACTGAGGGAGTGCTGCACTGTCAGAGGGTCAGTACTGAGGGAGTGCCGCACTGTCAGAGGGTCAGTACTGAGGGTTTACCGCACTGTTAAAGGGTCAGTACTGAGGGAGTGCTGCACTGTCAGAGGGTCAGTACTGAGGGAGTGCTGCACTGTCAGAAGGTCAGTAATGAGGGAGTGCTGCAATGTCAGAGGGCCAGTACCGAGGGAGGGCTGCACTGTCAGAAGGTCAATAATGAGGGAGTGCTGCAATGTCAGAGGGCCAGTACCGAGGGATTGCTGCACTGTCAGAGGGTCAGTACTGAGGGAGTGCTGCACTGTCAGAGGGTCAATACTGAGGGAGTCCTGCACTGTTGAGCCTCAGTACTGAGGGCATGCTGCACTGCCAGAGGGTCAGTAATGAGGGAGCGCTGCACTATCAAACGGTCAGTATCGAGGGAGTGCTGCAGTGTCAGAGGGTCAGTACTGAGGGAGTGGCGCACTGTTAGAGGGTAGGTAATGAGGGAGTGCTGCACAGTCAGAGGGTCAGTACTGAGGGAGTGCCGCACTGTCAGAGGGTCAGTACTGAGGGAGTGCCGCACTATCAAACGATCAGTACCGAGGGAGTGCTGCACTGTCAGAGGGTCAGTACTGAGGGAGTGCTGCACTGCCAGAGGGTCAGTACTGAGGGAGTGCCGCTCTGTCAGAGGGTCAGTACTGAGGGAGTGCTGCACTGCCAGAGGGTCAGTACTGAGGGAGTGCTGCACTGTCAGAGGGTCAGTACTGAGGGAGTGCTGCATTCTCAGAGGGTCATTACTGAGGGAGTGCTGCACTGTCAGAGGGTCAGTACTGAGGGAGTCCTGCACTGTCAGAGGGTCAGTACTGAGGGAGTGCCGCACTGTCAGAAGGTCAGTACTGAGGGAGTGCCTCACTGTCGGCGGGTCAGTACTCAGGGTTTGCTGCACTGTCAGAGGGTCACTACTGAGGGAGTCCTGCATTGTTGAGCCTCAGTACTGAGGGCATGCTGCACTGTCAGAGGGTAAGTAATGAGGGAGCGCTGCACTGTTAGAGGGTCAGTACTGAGGGAGTGCTGCACTGTTAGAGGGTCAGTACTGAGGGAGTGCTGCACAGTCAGAGGGTCAGTACTGAAGGAGTGCCGCACTGTCAGAGGGTCAGTACTGAGGGAGTGCCGCACTATCAAACGGTCAGTACCGAGGGAGTGCTGCACTGTCAGAGGGTCAGTACTGAGGGAGTGCTGCACTGTCAGAGGGTCAGTACTGAGGGAGTGCCGCACTGTCAGACGGTCAGTACTGAGGGAGTGCTGCACAGTCAGAGTGTCAGTTCTGAGGCTGTGCCGCACTGTCAGAGGGTCAGTACTGAGGGAGTGCTGCACTGTCGGCGGGTCACTACCGAGGGAGTGCTGCACTGTCAGAGGATCAGTACTGAGGGAGCGCTGCACTGTGAGAGGGTCAGGACTGATGGAGTGCTGCACTGTCAGAGGGTCAGTACTGAGGGAGTGCCGCATTCTTGAAGGTCAGTACTGAGGGTGTGCCGCACTGTCAGAGGGTCAGTAATGAGTGAGTGCCGCACTCTCTGAGTGTCATTACTGAGGGAGCGCCGTACTGTCAGAGGGTCAGTACTGAGGTAGCGCTGCAATGTCAGAGGGTCAGTACTGAGGGAGTGCTGCACTGTCAGAGGCTCAGTACTGAGGGAGTGCTGCACTGTCAGAGGGTCAATACAGAGGGAGCGCCACACTGTCAGAGGGTCAGTACTGAGGGAGCACCGCGCTGTCGCAGGGTCAGAACCGAGGGAGTGCTGCAATGTCGGAGGGTCAGTACTGAGGGAGTGTCGCACTGTCAGAGGGTCTGTACTGAGGGAGTTCTGCATTGTTGAGGGTGAGTACTGAAGGAGTGCCGCACTGTCGGAGGGTCAGTACTGAGGAGGCAATGCACTGTCAGAGGGTCAGTACTGAGGGAGCGCTGCACTGTCAGAGGGTCAGTGCAGAGGGAGTGCTGCGTTGTCGGCGGGTCAGTACTGAGGGAGTGCTGCACTGTCAGAGGGTCAGTACTGAGGGAGTGCTGCATTCTCAGAGGGTCAGTACTGAGGGAGTGCTGCACGGTGAGAGGGTCAGTACCGAGGGAGTGCTTCTCTGTCAAAGGGTCAGTACTGAGGGAGTGCTGCACTGTCAGAGGGTCAGTACTGAGGGAGTGCCGCACAGTCAGAGGGTCCATACTGAGGGAGTGCCGCACTGTCAGAGGGTCAGTACTGAGGGAGTGCTGCACAGTCAGAGGGTCAGTACTGAGGGAGTGCCGCACTGTCAGAGGGTCAGTACTGAGGGAGTGCTGCACTGTCAGAGGGTCAGTATTGAGGGAGTGCTGCACTGTCAGAGAATCAGTACTGAGGGAGCGCTGCACTGTCAGAGGGTCAGTACTGAGGGAGTGCCGCACTGTCAGAGGGTCAGTACTGAGGGAGTGCTGCACAGTCAGAGGGTCAGTACTGAGGCAGTGCCGCACTGTCAGAGGGTCAGTACTGAGGGAGTGCTGCACTGTCGGCGGGTCACTACCGAGGGAGTGCTGCACTGTCAGAGGATCAGTACTGAGGGAGCTCTGCACTGTGAGAGGGTCAGGACTGATGGAGTGCTGCACTGTCAGAGGGTCAGTACTGAGGGAGTGCCGCATTCTTGAAGGTCAGTACTGAGGGTGTGCCGCACTGTCAGAGGGTCAGTACTGAGGTAGCGCTGCAATGTCAGAGGGTCAGTACTGAGGGAGTGCTGCACTGTCAGAGGCTCAGTACTGAGGGAGTGCTGCACTGTCAGAGGGTCAATACTGAGGGAGCGCCACACTGTCAGAGGGTCAGTACTGAGGGAGCGCCGCGCTGTCGCAGGGTCAGGACCGAGGGAGTGCTGCACTGTCGGAGGGTCAGTACTGAGCGAGTGTCGCACTGTCAGAGGGTCTGTACTGAGGGAGTGCTGCATTGTTGAGGGTGAGTACTGAAGGAGTGCCGCACTGTCGGAGGGTCAGTACTGAGGGAGCAATGCACTGTCAGAGGGTCAGTACTGAGGGAGTGCTGCACTGTCCAAGGGTCAGTACTGAGGGAGTGCTGCACTGTCAGAGGGTCAGTACTGAGGGAGTGCTGCACTGTCAGAGGGTCAGTACTGAGGGAGTGCTGCACTGTCAGAGGGTCAGTGCTGAGGGAGTGCTGCGCTGTCGGCGGGTCAGTACTGAGGGAGTGCTGCACTATCAGAGGGTCAGTACTGAGGGAGTGCTGCATTCTCAGAGGGTCAGTACTGAGGGAGTGCTGCACTATCAAACGGTCAGTATCGAGGGAGCGCTGCAGTGTCAGAGGGTCAGTACTGAGGGAGTGCCGCACTGTTAGAGGGTCAGTACTGAGGGAGTGCTGCACAGTCAGAGGCTCAGTACTGAGGGAGTGCCGCACTGTCAGAGGGTCAGTACTGAGGCAGTGCCGCACTATCAAACGGTCAGTACCGAGGGAGTGCTGCACTGTCAGAGGGTCAGTACTGAGGGAGTGCTGCACTGTCAGCGGGTCAGTACTGAGGGAGTGCCGCACTGTCAGAGGGTCAGTACTGAAGGTTTACCGCACTGTTAAAGGGTCAGTACTGAGGGAGTGCTGCACTATCAAACGGTCAGTACCGAGGGAGTGCTGCACTGTCAGAGGGTCAGTACTGAGGGAGTGCCGCACTGTCAGACGGTCAGTACTGAGGGAGTGCTGCACAGTCAGAGTGTCAGTTCTGAGGCTGTGCCGCACTGTCAGAGGGTCAGTACTGAGGGAGTGCTGCACTGTCGGCGGGTCACTACCGAGGGAGTGCTGCACTGTCAGAGGATCAGTACTGAGGGAGCGCTGCACTGTGAGAGGGTCAGGACTGATGGAGTGCTGCACTGTCAGAGGGTCAGTACTGAGGGAGTGCCGCATTCTTGAAGGTCAGTACTGAGGGTGTGCCGCACTGTCAGAGGGTCAGTAATGAGTGAGTGCCGCACTCTCTGAGTGTCATTACTGAGGGAGCGCCGTACTGTCAGAGGGTCAGTACTGAGGTAGCGCTGCAATGTCAGAGGGTCAGTACTGAGGGAGTGCTGCACTGTCAGAGGCTCAGTACTGAGGGAGTGCTGCACTGTCAGAGGGTCAATACAGAGGGAGCGCCACACTGTCAGAGGGTCAGTACTGAGGGAGCACCGCGCTGTCGCAGGGTCAGAACCGAGGGAGTGCTGCACTGTCGGAGGGTCAGTACTGAGGGAGTGTCGCACTGTCAGAGGGTCTGTACTGAGGGAGTTCTGCATTGTTGAGGGTGAGTACTGAAGGAGTGCCGCACTGTCGGAGGGTCAGTACTGAGGAGGCAATGCACTGTCAGAGGGTCAGTACTGAGGGAGCGCTGCACTGTCAGAGGGTCAGTGCAGAGGGAGTGCTGCGCTGTCGGCGGGTCAGTACTGAGGGAGTGCTGCACTGTCAGAGGGTCAGTACTGAGGGAGTGCTGCATTCTCAGAGGGTCAGTACTGAGGGAGTGCTGCACGGTGAGAGGGTCAGTACCGAGGGAGTGCTTCTCTGTCAAAGGGTCAGTACTGAGGGAGTGCTGCACTGTCAGAGGGTCAGTACTGAGGGAGTGCCGCACAGTCAGAGAGTCCGTACTGAGGGAGTGCCGCACTGTCAGAGGGTCAGTACTGAGGGAGTGCTGCACAGTCAGAGGGTCAGTACTGAGGGAGTGCCGCACTGTCAGAGGGTCAGTACTGAGGGAGTGCTGCACTGTCAGAGGGTCAGTATTGAGGGAGTGCTGCACTGTCAGAGAATCAGTACTGAGGGAGCGCTGCACTGTCAGAGGGTCAGTACTGAGGGAGTGCCGCACTGTCAGAGGGTCAGTACTGAGGGAGTGCTGCACAGTCAGAGGGTCAGTACTGAGGCAGTGCCGCACTGTCAGAGGGTCAGTACTGAGGGAGTGCTGCACTGTCGGCGGGTCACTACCGAGGGAGTGCTGCACTGTCAGAGGATCAGTACTGAGGGAGCTCTGCACTGTGAGAGGGTCAGGACTGATGGAGTGCTGCACTGTCAGAGGGTCAGTACTGAGGGAGTGCCGCATTCTTGAAGGTCAGTACTGAGGGTGTGCCACACTGTCAGAGGGTCAGTACTGAGGTAGCGCTGCAATGTCAGAGGGTCAGTACTGAGGGAGTGCTGCACTGTCAGAGGCTCAGTACTGAGGGAGTGCTGCACTGTCAGAGGGTCAATACTGAGGGAGCGCCACACTGTCAGAGGGTCAGTACTGAGGGAGCGCCGCGCTGTCGCAGGGTCAGGACCGAGGGAGTGCTGCACTGTCGGAGGGTCAGTACTGAGCGAGTGTCGCACTGTCAGAGGGTCTGTACTGAGGGAGTGCTGCATTGTTGAGGGTGAGTACTGAAGGAGTGCCGCACTGTCGGAGGGTCAGTACTGAGGGAGCAATGCACTGTCAGAGGGTCAGTACTGAGGGAGTGCTGCACTGTCCAAGGGTCAGTACTGAGGGAGTGCTGCACTGTCAGAGGGTCAGTACTGAGGGAGTGCTGCACTGTCAGAGGGTCAGTACTGAGGGAGTGCTGCACTGTCAGAGGGTCAGTGCTGAGGGAGTGCTGCGCTGTCGGCGGGTCAGTACTGAGGGAGTGCTGCACTATCAGAGGGTCAGTACTGAGGGAGTGCTGCATTCTCAGAGGGTCAATACTGAGGGAGTGCTGCACTATCAAACGGTCAGTATCGAGGGAGCGCTGCAGTGTCAGAGGGTCAGTACTGAGGGAGTGCCGCACTGTTAGAGGGTCAGTACTGAGGGAGTGCTGCACAGTCAGAGGCTCAGTACTGAGGGAGTGCCGCACTGTCAGAGGGTCAGTACTGAGGCAGTGCCGCACTATCAAACGGTCAGTACCGAGGGAGTGCTGCACTGTCAGAGGGTCAGTACTGAGGGAGTGCTGCACTGTCAGCGGGTCAGTACTGAGGGAGTGCCGCACTGTCAGAGGGTCAGTACTGAGGGTTTACCGCACTGTTAAAGGGTCAGTACTGAGGGAGTGCTGCACTATCAAACGGTCAGTACCGAGGGAGTGCTGCACTGTCAGAGGGTCAGTACTGAGGGAGTGCTGCACTGTGAGAGGGTCAGTACTGAGGGAGTGCTGCACTATCAAACGGTCACTACCGAGGGAGTGCTGCACTGTCAGAGGGTCAGTATTGAGGGAGTGCTGCACTGTCAGAGGATCAGTACTGAGGGAGCGCTGCACTGTCTGAGGGTCAGTACTGAGGGAGTGCCGCACTGTCAGAGGGTCAGTACTGAGGGAGTGCTACACAGTCAGAGTGTCAGTACTGAGGCAGTGCCGCACTGTCAGAGGGTCAGTACTGAGGGAGTGCTGCACTGTCGGCGGGTCACTACCGAGGGAGTGCTGCACTGTCAGAGGATCAGTACTGAGGGAGCGCTGCACTGTGAGAGGGTCAGGACTGATGGAGTGCTGCACTGTCAGAGGATCAGTACTGAGGGAGTGCCGCATTCTTGAAGGTCAGTACTGAGGGTGTGCCGCACTGTCAGAGGGTCAGTAATGAGTGAGTGCCGCACTCTCTGAGTGTCAGTACTGAGGTAGCGCTGCAATGTCAGAGGGTCAGTACTGAGGGAGTGCTGCACTGTCAGAGGCTCAGTACTGAGGGAGTGCTGCACTGTCGGAGGGTCAGTACTGAGGGAGCGCCACACTGTCAGAGGGTCAGTACTGAGGGAGCGCCGCGCTGTCGCAGGGTCAGAACCGAGGGAGTGCTGCACTGTCGGAGGGTCAGTACTGAGGGAGTGTCGCACTGTCAGAGGGTCTGTACTGAGGGAGTGCTGCATTGTTGAGGGTGAGTACTGAAGGAGTGCCGCACTGTCGGAGGGTCAGTACTGAGGGAGCAATGCACTGTCAGAGGGTCAGTACTGAGGGAGTGCTGCACTGTCCGAGGGTCAGTACTGAGGGAGTGCTGCACTGTCAGAGGGTCAGTACTGAGGGAGTGCTGCACTGTCAGAGGGTCAGTTCTGAGGGAGTGCTGCACTGTCAGAGGGTCAGTGCTGAGGGAGTGCTGCGCTGTCGGCGGGTCAGTACTGAGGGAGTGCTGCACTGTCAGAGGGTCAGTACTGAGGGAGTGCTGCATTCTCAGACGGTCAGTACTGAGGGAGTGCTGCACTGTCAGAGGGTCAGTACTGAGGAGTCCTGCACTGTCAGAGGGTCAATACTGAGGGAGCGCCGCACTGTCAGAGGGTCAGTAATGAGGGAGCGCCGCGCTGTCGCAGGGTCAGTACTGAGGGAGTGCGGCACTGTCGCAGGGTCAGTACTGAGGGAGTGCCGCACTGTCAGAAGGTCAGTACTGAGGGAGTGCCTCACTGTCGGCGGGTCAGTACTCAGGGAGCGCTGCACTGTCAGAGGGTCAGTACTGAGGGAGAGCGGCACTGTCAAAGGGTCAGTACTGAGGGAGTGCCGCACTGTCAGAGGGTCAGTACTGAGGGAGTGCCGCACTGTCAGAGGGTCAGTACTGAGGGTTTGCCACACTGTCAGAGGGTCAGTACTGAGGGAGTGCCGCACAGTCAGAGGGTCAGTACTGAGGGAGCGCTGCACTATGAAACGGTCAGTACCGAGTGACTGCTGCACTGTCAGAGGGTCAGTACTGAGGGAGTCCTGCATTGTCAGAGGGTCAATACTGAGGGAGTGCTGCACAGTCAGAGGGTCAGTACTGAGGGAGTGCTGCACTGTCAGAGGGTCTGTACTGAGGGAGTGCTGCACTGTCAGAGGGTCAGTACTGAGGGAGAGCCGCACTGTCAGAGGGTCAGTACTGAGGGTTTACCGCACTGTCAGACGGTCAGTACTGAGGGAGTGCTGCACAGTCAGTGGGTCAGTACTGAGGGAGTGCCGCACTGTCAGAGGGTAGTACTGAGGGACTGCCGCACTATCAAACGGTCAGTACCGAGGGAGTGCTGCACTGTCAGAGGGTCAGGACTGAGGGAGTGCCGCACTGTCAGATGGTCAGTACTGAGGGAGTGCTGCACTGTCAGAGGGTCAGTACTGAGGGAGTGCTGCACTGTCGGAGGGTCAGTACTGAGGGAGTGCTGCACTGTCAGAGGGTCAGTACTGTGGGAGTGCTGCACTGTCAGAGGGTCAGTACTGAGGGAGTGCTGCACTTTCAGAGGGTCAGTACTGAGGGAGTGCTGCACTGTCAGTGGGTCAGTACTGAGGTAGTGCTGCACTGTCAGAGGGTCAGTACTGAGGGAGTGCTGCACTGTCAGATGGTCAGTACTGAGGGAGTGCCGCAATGTCAGATGGTCAGTACTGAGGGAGTGCTGTACTGTCAGAAGGTCAGTAATGAGTGAGTGCTGCACTGTCAGAGGGCCAGTACCGAGGGAGTGCTGCACTGTGAGAGGGTCAGTACCGAGGGAGTGCTTCTCTGTCAGAGGGTCAGTACTGAGGGCGTGCTGCATTGTCAGAGGGTCAATACTGAGGGAGTCCTGCATTGTTGAGCCTCAGTACTGCGGGCATGCTGCACTGTCAGAGGGTCAATACTGAGGGAGTGCTGCACTGTCCGAGGGTCAGTACTGAGGGAGCGCCGCACTATCAAACGGTCAGTACCGAGGGTGTGCTACACTGTCATAGGGTCAGTACTGAGGGAGTGCGGCACTGTCAGAGAGTCAGTGCTGAGGGAGTGCCGCACTGTCAGAGGGTCAGTACTGAGGGAGTGCTGCACTGTCAGAGGGTCAGTACTGAGGGAGTGCTGCACTGTCGGAGGGTCAGTACTGAGGGAGTGCTGCACTGTCAGAGGGTCAGTACTGTGGGAGTGCTGCACTGTCAGAGGGTCAGTACTGAGGGAGTGCTGCACTTTCAGAGGGTCAGTACTGAGGGAGTGCTGCACTGTCAGTGGGTCAGTACTGAGGCAGTGCTGCATTGTCAGAGGGTCAGTACTGAGGGAGTGCTGCACTGTCAGAGGGTCAGTACTGAGGGAGTGCCGCAATGTAAGAAGGTCAGTACTGAGGGAGTGCTGTACTGTCAGAGGGCCAGTACCGAGGGAGTGCTGCACTGTGAGAGGGTCAGTACCGAGGGAGTGCTTCTCTGTCAGAGGGTCAGTACTGAGGGCGTGCTGCATTTTCAGAGGGTCAATACTGAGGGAGTCCTGCATTGTTGAGCCTCAGTACTGCGGGCATGCCGCACTGTCAGAGGGTCAATACTGAGGGAGTGCTGCACTGTCCGAGGGTCAGTACTGAGGGAGCGCCGCACTATCAAACGGTCAGTACCGAGGGTGTGCTACACTGTCATAGGGTCAGTACTGAGGGAGTGCTGCACTGTCAGAGGGTCAGTATTGAGGGAGTGCTGCACTGTCAGAGGGTCAGTACTGAGGGAGTGCTGCGCTGTCAGAGGGTCAGTACTGAGGGAGTGCCGCACTGTCAGAGGGTCAGTACTGAGGGTTTGCCGCACTGTCAGAGGGTCAGTACTGAGGGAGTGCTGCACTGTCAGAGGGTCAATACTGAGGGAGTGCTGCACTGTCAGAGGGTCAGTACAGAGGGAGTGCTGCACTGTCAGAGGTTCAGTACAGAGGGTTTGCCGCACTGTCAGAGGGTCAGTACTGAGGGAGTGCTGCACTTTCAGAGGGTCAGTACTGAGGGAGTGCTGCACTGTCAGAAGGTCAGTACTGAGGGAGTGCTGCACTGTCAGCGGGTCAGTACTGAGGGTTTGCCGCACTTTCAGAGGGTCAGTACTGAGGGAGTGCTGCACTGTCAGAAGGTCAGTACTGAGGGAGTGCTGCAATGTCAGAGGGCCAGTACCGAGGGATTGCTGCACTGTCAGAGGGTCAGTACTGAGGGCATGCTGCACTGCCAGAGGGTCAGTAATGAGGGAGTGCTGCACTATCAAACGGTCAGTATCGAGGGAGTGCTGCAGTGTCAGAGGGTCAGTACTGAGGGAGTGCCGCACTGTTAGAGGGTCAGTAATGAGGGAGTGCTGCACAGTCAGAGGGTCAGTACTGAGGGAGTGCCACACTGTCAGAGGGTCAATACTGAGGGAGTGCCGCACTATCAAACGGTCAGTACCGAGGGAGTGCTGCACTGTCAGAGGGTCAGTACTGAGGGAGTGCTGCACTGCCAGAGGGTCAGTACTGAGGGAGTGCCGCACTGTCAGAGGGTAAGTACTGAGGGTTTACCGCACTGTTAAAGGGTCAGTACTGAGGGAGTGCTGCAATGTGAGAGGGTCGATACTGACGGAGTGCCGCACTGTCAAAGGGTCAGTACTGAGGGTTTGCCGCACTGTCAGAGGGTCAGTACTGAGGGAGTGCTGCACTGTCAGAGGGTCAGTACTGAGGGAGTGCCGCACAGTCAGAGGGTCAGTACTGAGGGAGTGCCGCACTGTCCGAGGGTCAGTACTGAGGGAGTGCTGCACAGTCAGAGGGTCAGTACTGAGGGACTGCCGCACTGTGAGAGGGTCAGTACTGAGGGAGTGCTGCACTGTCAGAGGGTCAGTATTGAGGGAGCGCTGCACTATGAAACGGTCAGTACCGAGTGAGTGCTGCACTGTCAGAGGGTCAGTACTGAGGGAGTCCTGCACTGTCAGAGGGTCAGTACGGAGGGAGTGCTGCATTGTTGAGGGTCAGTACTGAGGGAGTGCTGCATTGTTGAGGGTCAGTACTGAAGGAGTGCTGCACTGTCAGAGGTTCAGTACTGAGGGAGTGCTGCACTGTCAGTGGGTCAATACTGAGGGAGTGCCGCACTTTCGCAGGGTCAGTACTGAGGGAATGCTGCGCTGTCGGAGGGTCAGTAGTGAGGGAGAGACGCACTGTTGCAGGGTCAGTACTGAGGAGGTGCTGCACTGTCAGAGGTTCAGTACTGAGGGAGTGCTGCATTGTCTGAGGGTCAGTACTGAGGGAGTGCTGCACTGACAGAGGGTCAGTACTGAGGGTGTGCTGCACTTTCAGAGGGTCAGTACCGAGAGAGTGCTGCGATGTCAGAGGGTCAGTACTGAGGGAGTCCTGCATTGTTGAGCCTCAGTACTGAGGGCATGCTGCACTGTCAGAGGGTCAGTACTGAGGGAGTGCTGCACTGTCAGAGGGTCAGTACTGAGGGAGTGCCGCACTGTCAGAGGGTCAGTACTGAGGGTTTACCGCACTGTTAAAGGGTCAGTACTGAGGGAGTGCTGCACTGTCAGAGGGTCAGTACTGAGGGAGTGCTGCACTGTCAGTAGGTCAGTAATGAGGGAGTGCTGCAATGTCAGAGGGCCAGTACCGAGGGAGGGCTGCACTGTCAGAAGGTCAATAATGAGGGAGTGCTGCAATGTCAGAGGGCCAGTACCGAGGGATTGCTGCACTGTCAGAGGGTCAGTACTGAGGGAGTCCTGCATTGTTGAGCCTCAGTACTGAGGGCATGCTGCACTGTCAGAGGGTCAGTACTGAGGGAGTGCTGCACTGTCAGAGGGTCAGTACTGAGGGAGTGCCGCACTGTCAGAGGGTCATTACTGAGGGTTTACCGCACTGTTAAAGGGTCAGTACTGAGGGAGTGCTGCACTGTCAGAGGGTCAGTACTGAGGGAGTGCTGCACTGTCAGAAGGTCAGTAATGAGGGAGTGCTGCAATGTCAGAGGGCCAGTACCGAGGGAGGGCTGCACTGTCAGAAGGTCAATAATGAGGGAGTGCTGCAATGTCAGAGGTCCAGTACCGAGGGATTGCTGCACTGTCAGAGGGTCAGTACTGAGGGAGTGCTGCACTGTCAGAGGGTCAATACTGAGGGAGTCCTGCACTGTTGAGCCTCAGTACTGAGGGCATGCTGCACTGCCAGAGGGTCAGTAATGAGGGAGCGCTGCACTATCAAACGGTCAGTATCGAGGGAGTGCTGCAGTGTCAGAGGGTCAGTACTGAGGGAGTGGCGCACTGTTAGAGGGTAGGTAATGAGGGAGTGCTGCACAGTCAGAGGGTCAGTAATGAGGGAGTGCCGCACTGTCAGAGGGTCAGTACTGAGGGAGTGCCGCACTATCAAACGATCAGTACCGAGGGAGTGCTGCACTGTCAGAGGGTCAGTACTGAGGGAGTGCTGCACTGCCAGAGGGTCAGTACTGAGGGAGTGCCGCTCTGTCAGAGGGTCAGTACTGAGGGAGTGCTGCACTGCCAGAGGGTCAGTACTGAGGGAGTGCTGCACTGTCAGAGGGTCAGTACTGAGGGAGTGCTGCATTCTCAGAGGGTCATTACTGAGGGAGTGCTGCACTGTCAGAGGGTCAGTACTGAGGGAGTCCTGCACTGTCAGAGGGTCAGTACTGAGGGAGTGCCGCACTGTCAGAAGGTCAGTACTGAGGGAGTGCCTCACTGTCGGCGGGTCAGTACTCAGGGTTTGCTGCACTGTCAGAGGGTCACTACTGAGGGAGTCCTGCATTGTTGAGCCTCAGTACTGAGGGCATGCTGCACTGTCAGAGGGTCAGTAATGAGGGAGCGCTGCACTGTTAGAGGGTCAGTACTGAGGGAGTGCTGCACTGTTAGAGGGTCAGTACTGAGGGAGTGCTGCACAGTCAGAGGGTCAGTACTGAAGGAGTGCCGCACTGTCAGAGGGTCAGTACTGAGGGAGTGCCGCACTATCAAACGGTCAGTACCGAGGGAGTGCTGCACTGTCAGAGGGTCAGTACTGAGGGAGTGCTGCACTGTCAGAGGGTCAGTACTGAGGGAGTGCCGCACTGTCAGACGGTCAGTACTGAGGGAGTGCTGCACAGTCAGAGTGTCAGTTCTGAGGCTGTGCCGCACTGTCAGAGGGTCAGTACTGAGGGAGTGCTGCACTGTCGGCGGGTCACTACCGAGGGAGTGCTGCACTGTCAGAGGATCAGTACTGAGGGAGCGCTGCACTGTGAGAGGGTCAGGACTGATGGAGTGCTGCACTGTCAGAGGGTCAGTACTGAGGGAGTGCCGCATTCTTGAAGGTCAGTACTGAGGGTGTGCCGCACTGTCAGAGGGTCAGTAATGAGTGAGTGCCGCACTCTCTGAGTGTCATTACTGAGGGAGCGCCGTACTGTCAGAGGGTCAGTACTGAGGTAGCGCTGCAATGTCAGAGGGTCAGTACTGAGGGAGTGCTGCACTGTCAGAGGCTCAGTACTGAGGGAGTGCTGCACTGTCAGAGGGTCAATACAGAGGGAGCGCCACACTGTCAGAGGGTCAGTACTGAGGGAGCACCGCGCTGTCGCAGGGTCAGAACCGAGGGAGTGCTGCACTGTCGGAGGGTCAGTACTGAGGGAGTGTCGCACTGTCAGAGGGTCTGTACTGAGGGAGTTCTGCATTGTTGAGGGTGAGTACTGAAGGAGTGCCGCACTGTCGGAGGGTCAGTACTGAGGGAGCAATGCACTGTCAGAGGGTCAGTACTGAGGGAGCGCTGCACTGTCAGAGGGTCAGTGCAGAGGGAGTGCTGCGCTGTCGGCGGGTCAGTACTGAGGGAGTGCTGCACTGTCAGAGGGTCAGTACTGAGGGAGTGCTGCATTCTCAGAGGGTCAGTACTGAGGGAGTGCTGCACTGTCAGAGGGTCAGTACTGAGGGAGTCCTGCACTGTCAGAGGGTCGATACTGAGGGAGCGCCGCACTTTCAGAGGGTCAGTAATGAGGGAGCGCCGCGCTGTCGCAGGGTCAGTACTGAGGGAGTGCCGCACTGTCGCAGGGTCAGTACTGAGGGAGTGCCGCACTGTCGGAGGGTCAGTACTGAGGGAGTGCTGCACTGTCAGAGGGTCAGTACTGAGGGAGTGCCGCACTGTCAGAGGATCTGTACTGAGGGAGTGCGGCACTGTCGCAGGGTCAGTACTGAGGGAGTGCCGCACTGTCAGAAGGTCAGTACTGAGGGTTTGCCTCACTGTCGGCGGGTCAGTACTCAGGGAGTGCTGCACTGTCAGAGGGTCAGTACGGAGGGAGTGCTGCATTGTTGAGGGTCAGTACTGAGGGAGTGCTGCATTGTTGAGGGTCAGTACTGAAGGAGTGCTGCACTGTCAGAGGTTCAGTACTGAGGGAGTGCTGCACTGTCAGTGGGTCAGTACTGAGGGAGTGCCGCACTTTCGCACGGTCAGTACTGAGGGAATGCTGCGCTGTCGGAGGGTCAGTAGTGAGGGAGAGACGCACTGTTGCAGGGTCAGTACTGAGGAGGTGCTGCACTGTCAGAGGTTCAGTACTGAGGGAGTGCTGCATTGTCTGAGGGTCAGTACTGAGGGAGTGCTGCACTGACAGAGGGTCAGTACTGAGGGTGTGCTGCACTTTCAGAGGGTCAGTGCCGAGAGAGTGCTGCAATGTCAGAGGGTCAGTACTGAGGGAGTGCTGCACTGTCAGAGGGTCAGTACTGAGGGAGTGCCGCACTGTCAGAGGGTCAGTACTGAGGGTTTACCGCACTGTTAAAGGGTCAGTACTGAGGGAGTGCTGCACTATCAAACGGTCAGTACCGAGGGAGTGCTGCACTGTCAGAGGGTCAGTACTGAGGGAGTGCTGCACTGTGAGAGGGTCAGTACTGAGGGAGTGCCGCACTGTCAGAGGGTCAGTACTGAGGGTTTGCCGCACTGTCAGAGGGTCAGTACTGAGGGAGAGCTGCACAGTCAGAGGGACAGTACTGAGGGAGTGCCGCACTGTCAGAGGGTCAGTACTGAGGGAGTGCTGCACTGTCAGAGGGTCAGTATTGAGGGAGTGCTGCACTGTCAGAGGATCAGTACTGAGGGTGCGCTGCACTGTCAGAGGGTCAGTACTGAGGGAGTACTGCACTGTGACAGGGTCAGTACTGAGGGAGCGCCGCACTGTCAGAGGGTCAGTAATGAGGGAGCGCCGCGCTGTCGCAGGGTCAGTACTGAGGGAGTGCCGCACTGTCAGAAGGTCAGTACTGAGGGAGTGCCTCACTGTCGGCGGGTCAGTACTCAGGGAGCGCTGCACTGTCAGAGGGTCAGTACTGAGGGAGTGCTGCACTGTCGGAGGGTCAGTACTGAGGGAGTGCTGCACTGTCAGAAGGTCAGTAATGAGGGAGTGCTGCAATGTCAGAGGGCCAGTACCGAGGGAGGGCTGCACTGTCAGAAGGTCAATAATAAGGTAGTGCTGCAATGTCAGAGGGCCAGTACCGAGGGTTTGCTGCACTGTCAGAGGGTCAGTACTGAGGGAGTCCTGCATTGTTGAGCCTCAGTACTGAGGGCATGCTGCACTGTCAGAGGGTCAGTAATGAGGGAGCGCTGCACTGTTAGAGGGTCAGTACTGAGGGAGTGCTGCACTGTTAGAGGGTCAGTACTGAGGGAGTGCTGCACAGTCAGAGGGTCAGTACTGAAGGAGTGCCGCACTGTCAGAGGGTCAGTACTGAGGGAGTGCCGCACTATCAAACGGTCAGTACCGAGGGAGTGCTGCACTGTCAGAGGGTCAGTACTGAGGGAGTGCTGCACTGTCAGAGGGTCAGTACTGAGGGAGTGCCGCACTGTCAGAGGGTCAGTACTGAGGGAGTGCTGCACAGTCAGAGTGTCAGTTCTGAGGCTGTGCCGCACTGTCAGAGGGTCAGTACAGAGGGAGTGCTGCACTGTCGGCGGGTCACTACCGAGGGAGTGCTGCACTGTCAGAGGATCAGTACTGAGGGAGCGCTGCACTGTGAGAAGGTCAGGACTGATGGAGTGCTGCACTGTCAGAGGGTCAGTACTGAGGGGGTGCCGCATTCTTGAAGGTCAGTACTGAGGGTGTGCCGCACTGTCAGAGGGTCAGTAATGAGTGAGTGCCGCACTCTCTGAGTGTCATTACTGAGGGAGCGCCGTACTGTCAGAGGGTCAGTACTGAGGTAGCGCTGCAATGTCAGAGGGTCAGTACTGAGGGAGTGCTGCACTGTCAGAGGCTCAGTACTGAGGGAGTGCTGCACTGTCAGAGGGTCAATACAGAGGGAGCGCCACACTGTCAGAGGGTCAGTACTGAGGGAGCACCGCGCTGTCGCAGGGTCAGAACCGAGGGAGTGCTGCACTGTCGGAGGGTCAGTACTGAGGGAGTGTCGCACTGTCAGAGGGTCTGTACTGAGGGAGTTCTGCATTGTTGAGGGTGAGTACTGAAGGAGTGCCGCACTGTCGGAGGGTCAGTACTGAGGAGGCAATGCACTGTCAGAGGGTCAGTACTGAGGGAGCGCTGCACTGTCAGAGGGTCAGTGCAGAGGGAGTGCTGCGCTGTCGGCGGGTCAGTACTGAGGGAGTGCTGCACTGTCAGAGGGTCAGTACTGAGGGAGTGCTGCATTCTCAGAGGGTCAGTACTGAGGGAGTGCTGCACGGTGAGAGGGTCAGTACCGAGGGAGTCCTGCACTGTCAGAGGGTCGATACTGAGGGAGCGCCGCACTTTCAGAGGGTCAGTAATGAGGGAGCGCCGCGCTGTCGCAGGGTCAGTACTGAGGGAGTGCCGCACTGTCGCAGGGTCAGTACTGAGGGAGTGCCGCACTGTCGGAGGGTCAGTACTGAGGGAGTGCTGCACTGTCAGAGGGTCAGTACTGAGGGAGTGCCGCACTGTCAGAGGATCTGTACTGAGGGAGTGCGGCACTGTCGCAGGGTCAGTACTGAGGGAGTGCCGCACTGTCAGAAGGTCAGTACTGAGGGTGTGCCTCACTGTCGGCGGGTCAGTACTCAGGGAGCGCTGCACTGTCAGAGGGTCAGTACGGAGGGAGTGCTGCATTGTTGAGGGTCAGTACTGAGGGAGTGCTGCATTGTTGAGGGTCAGTACTGAAGGAGTGCTGCACTGTCAGAGGTTCAGTACTGAGGGAGTGCTGCACTGTCAGTGGGTCAGTACTGAGGGAGTGCCGCACTTTCGCACGGTCAGTACTGAGGGAATGCTGCGCTGTCGGAGGGTCAGTAGTGAGGGAGAGACGCACTGTTGCAGGGTCAGTACTGAGGAGGTGCTGCACTGTCAGAGGTTCAGTACTGAGGGAGTGCTGCATTGTCTGAGGGTCAGTACTGAGGGAGTGCTGCACTGACAGAGGGTCAGTACTGAGGGTGTGCTGCACTTTCAGAGGGTCAGTGCCGAGAGAGTGCTGCAATGTCAGAGGGTCAGTACTGAGGGAGTGCTGCACTGTCAGAGGGTCAGTACTGAGGGAGTGCCGCACTGTCAGAGGGTCAGTACTGAGGGTTTACCGCACTGTTAAAGGGTCAGTACTGAGGGAGTGCTGCACTATCAAACGGTCAGTACCGAGGGAGTGCTGCACTGTCAGAGGGTCAGTACTGAGGGAGTGCTGCACTGTGAGAGGGTCAGTACTGAGGGAGTGCCGCACTGTCAGAGGGTCAGTACTGAGGGTTTGCCGCACTGTCAGAGGGTCAGTACTGAGGGAGAGCTGCACAGTCAGAGGGACAGTACTGAGGGAGTGCCGCACTGTCAGAGGGTCAGTACTGAGGGAGTGCTGCACTGTCAGAGGGTCAGTATTGAGGGAGTGCTGCACTGTCAGAGGATCAGTACTGAGGGTGCGCTGCACTGTCAGAGGGTCAGTACTGAGGGAGTACTGCACTGTGACAGGGTCAGTACTGAGGGAGCGCCGCACTGTCAGAGGGTCAGTAATGAGGGAGCGCCGCGCTGTCGCAGGGTCAGTACTGAGGGAGTGCCGCACTGTCAGAAGGTCAGTACTGAGGGAGTGCCTCACTGTCGGCGGGTCAGTACTCAGGGAGCGCTGCACTGTCAGAGGGTCAGTACTGAGGGAGTGCTGCACTGTCGGAGGGTCAGTACTGAGGGAGTGCTGCACTGTCAGAAGGTCAGTAATGAGGGAGTGCTGCAATGTCAGAGGGCCAGTACCGAGGGAGGGCTGCACTGTCAGAAGGTCAATAATAAGGTAGTGCTGCAATGTCAGAGGGCCAGTACCGAGGGTTTGCTGCACTGTCAGAGGGTCAGTACTGAGGGAGTCCTGCATTGTTGAGCCTCAGTACTGAGGGCATGCTGCACTGTCAGAGGGTCAGTAATGAGGGAGCGCTGCACTGTTAGAGGGTCAGTACTGAGGGAGTGCTGCACTGTTAGAGGGTCAGTACTGAGGGAGTGCTGCACAGTCAGAGGGTCAGTACTGAAGGAGTGCCGCACTGTCAGAGGGTCAGTACTGAGGGAGTGCCGCACTATCAAACGGTCAGTACCGAGGGAGTGCTGCACTGTCAGAGGGTCAGTACTGAGGGAGTGCTGCACTGTCAGAGGGTCAGTACTGAGGGAGTGCCGCACTGTCAGAGGGTCAGTACTGAGGGAGTGCTGCACAGTCAGAGTGTCAGTTCTGAGGCTGTGCCGCACTGTCAGAGGGTCAGTACAGAGGGAGTGCTGCACTGTCGGCGGGTCACTACCGAGGGAGTGCTGCACTGTCAGAGGATCAGTACTGAGGGAGCGCTGCACTGTGAGAAGGTCAGGACTGATGGAGTGCTGCACTGTCAGAGGGTCAGTACTGAGGGGGTGCCGCATTCTTGAAGGTCAGTACTGAGGGTGTGCCGCACTGTCAGAGGGTCAGTAATGAGTGAGTGCCGCACTCTCTGAGTGTCATTACTGAGGGAGCGCCGTACTGTCAGAGGGTCAGTACTGAGGTAGCGCTGCAATGTCAGAGGGTCAGTACTGAGGGAGTGCTGCACTGTCAGAGGGTCAATACAGAGGGAGCGCCACACTGTCAGAGGGTCAGTACTGAGGGAGCACCGCGCTGTCGCAGGGTCAGAACCGAGGGAGTGCTGCACTGTCGGAGGGTCAGTACTGAGGGAGTGTCGCACTGTCAGAGGGTCTGTACTGAGGGAGTTCTGCATTGTTGAGGGTGAGTACTGAAGGAGTGCCGCACTGTCGGAGGGTCAGTACTGAGGGAGCAATGCACTGTCAGAGGGTCAGTACTGAGGGAGCGCTGCACTGTCAGAGAGTCAGTGCTGAGGGAGTGCTGCGCTGTCGGCGGGTCAGTACTGAGGGAGTGCTGCACTGTCGGAGGGTCAGTACTGAGGGAGTGCTGCATTCTCAGAGGGTCAGTACTGAGGGAGTGCTGCACTGTCAGAGGGTCAGTACTGAGGGAGTCCTGCACTGTCAGAGGGTCGATACTGAGGGAGCGCCGCACTTTCAGAGGGTCAGTAATGAGGGAGCGCCGCGCTGTCGCAGGGTCAGTACTGAGGGAGTGCCGCACTGTCGCAGGGTCAGTACTGAGGGAGTGCCGCACTGTCGGAGGGTCAGTACTGAGGGAGTGCTGCACTGTCAGAGGGTCAGTACTGAGGGAGTGCCGCACTGTCAGAGGATCTGTACTGAGGGAGTGCTGCACAGTCAGAGGGTCAGTACTGAGGGAGTGCCGCACTGTCAGAAGGTCAGTACTGAGGGAGTGCCTCACTGTCGGCGGGTCAGTACTCAGGGAGCGCTGCACTGTCAGAGGGTCAGTACGGAGGGAGTGCTGCATTGTTGAGGGTCCGTACTGAGGGAGTGCTGCATTGTTGAGGGTCAGTACTGAAGGAGTGCTGCACTGTCAGAGGTTCAGTACTGAGGGAGTGCTGCACTGTCAGTGGGTCAGTACTGAGGGAGTGCCGCACTTTCGCAGGGTCAGTACTGAGGGAATGCGGCGCTGTCGGAGGGTCAGTAGTGAGGGAGAGCCGCACTGTCGCAGGGTCAGTACTGAGGAGGTGCTGCACTGTCAGAAGTTCAGTACTGAGGGAGTGCTGCATTGTCTGAGGGTCAGTACTGAGGGAGTGCTGCACTGTCAGAAGGTCAGTACTGAGGGAGTGCCGCACTGTCAGAGGGTCAGTGCTGAGGGTTTGCCGCACCGTCAGAGGGTCAGTACTGAGGGAGTGCTGCACTTTCAGAGGGTCAGTACTGAGGGAGTGCTGCACTGTCAGAGGGTCAGTACTGAGGGAGTGCTGCACTGTCAGAAGGTCAGTAATGAGGGAGTGCTGCAATGTCAGAGGGCCAGTACCGAGGGAGGGCTGCACTGTCAGAAGGTCAATCATAAGGGAGTGCTGCAATGTCAGAGGGCCAGGACCGAGGGATTGCTGCACTGTCAGAGGGTCAGTACTGAGGGAGTGCTGCACTGTCAGAGGGTCAATACTGAGGGAGTCCTGCATTGTTGAGCCTCAGTACTGAGGGCATGCTGCACTGTCAGTGGGTCAGTACTGAGGGAGTGCTGCACTGTTAGAGGGTCAGTACTGAGGGAGTGCTGCACTGTCAGAGGGTCAGTACTGAGGGAGTGCTGCACTGTCAGAGGGTCAGTAATGAGGGAGTGCTGCAGTATCAAACGGTCAGTACCGAGGGAGCGCTGCACTGTCAGAGGGTCAGTACTGAGGGAGTGCTGTACTGTCAGAGGGTCAGTACTGAGGGAGTGCCACACTGTTAGAGGGTCAGTACTGAGGGAGTGCTGCACAGTCAGAGGGTCAGTACTGAGGGAGTGCCGCACTGTCAGAGGGTCAGTACTGAGGGAGTGCCGGACTATCAAACGGTCAGTACCGAGGGAGTGCTGCACTGTCAGAGGGTCAGTACTGAGGGAGTGCTGCACTGTCAGAGGGTCAGTACTGAGGGAGTGCCGCACTGTCAGAGGGTCAGTACTGAGGGTTTACCGCACTGTTAAAGGGTCAGTACTGAGGGAGTGCTGCACTATCAAACGGTCAGTACCGAGGGAGTGCTGCACTGTCAGAGGGTCAGTACTGAGGGAGTGCTGCACTGTGAGAGGGTCAGTACTGAGGGAGTGCCGCACTGTCAGAGGGTCAGTACTGAGGGTTTGCCGCACTGTCAGAGGGTCAGTACTGAGGGAGTGCTGCATAGTCAGAGGGACAGTACTGAGGGAGTGCCGCACTGTCAGAGGGTCAGTACTGAGGGAGTGCCGCACTGTCAGAGGGTCAGTACTGAGGGAGTACTGCACTGTCAGAAGGTCAGTAATGAGGGAGTGCTGCAATGTCAGAGGGCCAGTACCGAGGGAGGGCTGCACTGTCAGAAGGTCAATCATAAGGGAGTGCTGCAATGTCAGAGGGCCAGGACCGAGGGATTGCTGCACTGTCAGAGGGTCAGTACTGAGGGAGTGCTGCACTGTCAGAGGGTCAATACTGAGGGAGTCCTGCATTGTTGAGCCTCAGTACTGAGGGCATGCTGCACTGTCAGTGGGTCAGTACTGAGGGAGTGCTGCACTGTTAGAGGGTCAGTACTGAGGGAGTGCTGCACTGTCAGAGGGTCAGTACTGAGGGAGTGCTGCACTGTCAGAGGGTCAGTAATGAGGGAGTGCTGCAGTATCAAACGGTCAGTACCGAGGGAGCGCTGCACTGTCAGAGAGTCAGTACTGAGGGAGTGCTGTACTGTCAGAGGGTCAGTACTGAGGGAGTGCCACACTGTTAGAGGGTCAGTACTGAGGGAGTGCTGCACAGTCAGAGGGTCAGGACTGAGGGAGTGCCGCACTGTCAGAGGGTCAGTACTGAGGGAGTGCCGGACTATCAAACGGTCAGTACCGAGGGAGGGCTGCACTGTCAGAGGGTCAGTACTGAGGGAGTGCTGCACTGTCAGAGGGTCAGTACTGAGGGAGTGCGGCACTGTCAGAGGGTCAGTACTGAGGGTTTACCGCACTGTTAAAGGGTCAGTACTGAGGGAGTGCTGCACTATCAAACGGTCAGTACCGAGGGAGTGCTGCACTGTCAGAGGGTCAGTACTGAGGGAGTGCTGCACTGTGAGAGGGTCAGTACTGAGGGAGTGCCGCACTGTCAGAGGGTCAGTACTGAGGGTTTGCCGCACTGTCAGAGGGTCAGTACTGAGGGAGTGCTGCATAGTCAGAGGGACAGTACTGAGGGAGTGCCGCACTGTCAGAGGGTCAGTACTGAGGGAGTGCCGCACTGTCAGAGGGTCAGTACTGAGGGAGTACTGCACTGTCAGTGGGTCAGTACTGAGGGAGTGCCGCACTGTCAGAGGGTCAGTGCTGAGGGTTTGCCGCACTGTCAGAGGGTCAGTACTGAGGGAGTGCTGCACTTTCAGAGGGTCAGTACCGAGGGAGTGCTGCACTGTCAGAGGGTCAGTACTGAGGGAGTGCTGCACTGTCAGAGGGTCAGTACTGAGGGAGTGCTGCAATGTCAGAGGGCCAGTACCGAGGGAGGGCTGCACTGTCAGAAGGTCAATCATAAGGGAGTGCTGCAATGTCAGAGGGCCAGGACCGAGGGATTGCTGCACTGTCAGAGGGTCAGTACTGAGGGAGTGCTGCACTGTCAGAGGATCAATACTGAGGGAGTCCTGCATTGTTGAGCCTCAGTACTGAGGGCATGCTGCACTGTCAGAGGGTCAGTAATGAGGGAGTGCTGCAGTATCAAACGGTCAGTACCGAGGGAGCGCTGCACTGTCAGAGGGTCAGTACTGAGGGAGTGCCACACTGTTAGAGGGTCAGTACTGAGGGAGTGCTGCACAGTCAGAGGTTCAGTACTGAGGGAGTGCCGCACTGTCAGAGGGTCAGTACTGAGGGAGTGCCGCACTATCAAATGGTCAGTACCGAGGGAGTGCCGCACTGTCAGAGGGTCAGTACTGAGCGAGTGCTGCACTGTCAGAGGGTCAGTACTGAGGGAGTGCCGCACTGTCAGAGGGTCAGTACTGAGGGTTTACCGCACTGTTAAAGGGTCAGTACTGAGGGAGTGCTGCACTATCAAACGGTCAGTACCGAGGGAGTGCTGCACTGTCAGAGGGTCAGTACTGAGGGAGTGCTGCACTGTGAGAGGGTCAGTACTGAGGGGAGTGCCGCACTGTCAGAGGGTCAGTACTGAGGGTTTGCCGCACTGTCAGAGGGTCAGTACTGAGGGAGTGCTGCACAGTCACAGGGACAGTACTGAGGGAGTGCCGCACTGTCAGAGGGTCAGTACTGAGGGAGTGCCGCACTGTCAGAGGGTCAGTACTGAGGGAGTGCTGCACTGTCAGAGGGTCAGTATTGAGGGAGTGCTGCACTGTCAGAGGATCAGTACTGAGGGAGCGCTGCACTGTCAGAGGGTCAGTACTGAGGGAGTGCCGCACTGTCAGAGGGTCAGTACTAAGGGAGTGCTGCACAGTCAGAGGCAGTGCCGCACTGTCAGAGGGTCAGTACTGAGGGAGTGCTGTACTGTCGTCGGGTCACTACCGAGGGAGTGCTGCACTGTCAAGAGGATCAGTACTGAGGGAGCGCTGCACTGTGAGAGGGTCAGTACTGAGGGAGTGCTGCACTGTCAGAGGGTCAGTACTGAGGGAGTGCTGCATTCTTGAAGGTCAGTACTGAGGGTGTGCCGCACTGTCAGAGGGTCAGTAATGAGTGAGTGCCACACTCTCTGAGTGTCAGTACTGAGGGAGCGCCGTACTGTCAGAAGGTCAGTACTGAGGTAGCGCTGCAAAGTCAGAGGGTCAGTACTGAGGGAGTGCTGCACTGTCAGAGGCTCAGTACTGAGGGAGTGCTGCACTGTCAGAGGGTCAATACTGAGGGAGCGCCACACTGTCAGAGGGTCAGTACTGAGGGAGCGCCGCGCTGTCGCAGGGTCAGTACCGAGGGAGTGCTGCACTGTCGGAGGGTCAGTACTGAGGGAGTGCCGCACTGTCAGAGGGTCTGTACTGAGGGAGTGCTGCATTGTTGAGGGTGAGTACTGAAGGAGTGCCGCACTGTCGGAGGGTCAGTACTGAGGGAGCAATGCACTGTCAGAGGGTCAGTGCTGAGGGAGTGCTGCACTGTCAGAGGGTCAGTACTGAGGGAGTGCTGCACTGTCAGAGGGTCAGTACTGAGGGAGTGCTGCACTGTCAGAGGGTCAGTACTGAGGGAGTGCTGCACTGTCAGAGGGTCAGTACTGAGGGAGTCCTGCACTGTCAGAGGGTCAATACTGAGGGAGTGCTGCACTTTCAGAGGGTCAGTACTGAGGGAGCGCCGCGCTGTCGCAGGGTCAGTATTGAGGGAGTGCCGCACTGTCGGACGGTCAGTACTGAGGGAGTGCTGCACTGTCAGAGGGTCAGTACTGAGGGAGTGCCGCACTGTCAGAGGAGCTGTACTGAGGGAGTGCTGCATTGTTGAGGGTCAGTACTGAAGGAGTGCTGCACTGTCAGAGGTTCAGTACTGAGGGAGTGCTGCACTGTCAGTGGGTCAGTACTGAGGGAGTGCCGCATTTTCGCAGGGTCACTACTGAGGGAATGCTGCGCTGTCGGAGGGTCAGTAGTGAGGGAGAGCCGCACGGTCGCAGGGTCAGTACTGAGGAGGTGCTGCACTGTCAGAAGTTCAGTACTGAGGGATTGCTGCATTGTCTGAGGGTCAGTACTGAGGGAGTGCCGCACTGTCAGAGGGTCAGTACTGAGGGAGTGCTGCACTGTCAGAGGGTCAGTACTGAGGGTGTGCTGCATTGTCTGAGGGTCAGTACTGAGGGAGTGCTGCACTGTCAGAGGGTCAGTACTGAGGGAGAGCGGCACTGTCAAAGGGTCAGTACTGAGGGAGTGCCGCACTGTCAGAGGGTCAGTACTGAGGGAGTGCCGCACTGTCAGAGGGTCAGTACTGAGGGTTTGCCGCACTGTCAGAGGGTCAGTACTGAGGGAGTTCCGCACAGTCAGAGGGTCAGTACTGAGGGAGCGCTGCACTATGAAACGGTCAGTACCGAGTGAGTGCTGCACTGTCAGAGGGTCAGTACTGAGGGAGTCCTGCACTGTCAGAGGGTCAATACTGAGGGAGTGCTGCACAGTCAGAGGGTCAGTACTGAGGGAGTGCTGCACTGTCAGAGGGTCTGTACTGAGGGAGTGCTGCACTGTCAGAGGGTCAGTACTGAGGGAGAGCCGCACTGTCAGAGGGTCAGTACTGAGGGTTTACCGCACTGTCAGACGGTCAGTACTGAGGGAGTGCTGCACAGTCAGTGGGTCAGTACTGAGGGAGTGCCGCACTGTCAGAGGGTAGTACTGAGGGAGTGCCGCACTATCAAACGGTCAGTACCGAGGGAGTGCTGCACTGTCAGAGGGTCAGGACTGAGGGAGTGCCGCACTGTCAGATGGTCAGTACTGAGGGAGTGCTGCACTGTCGGAGGGTCAGTACTGAGGGAGTGCTGCACTGTCAGAGGGTCAGTACTGTGGGAGTGCTGCACTGTCAGAGGGTCAGTACTGAGGGAGTGCTGCACTTTCAGAGGGTCAGTACTGAGGGAGTGCTGCACTGTCAGTGGGTCAGTACTGAGGCAGTGCTGCACTGTCAGAGGGTCAGTACTGAGGGAGTGCCGCAATGTCAGAAGGTCAGTACTGAGGGAGTGCTGTACTGTCAGAAGGTCAGTAATGAGTGAGTGCTGCACTGTCAGAGGGCCAGTACCGAGGGAGTGCTGCACTGTGAGAGGGTCAGTACCGAGGGAGTGCTTCCCTGTCAGAGGGTCAGTACTCTGGGCGTGCTGCATTGTCAGAGGGTCAATACTGAGGGAGTCCTGCATTGTTGAGCCTCAGTACTGCGGGCATGCTGCACTGTCAGAGGGTCAATACTGAGGGAGTGCTGCACTGTCCGAGGGTCAGTACTGAGGGAGCGCCGCACTATCAAACGGTCAGTACCGAGGGTGTGCTACACTGTCATAGGGTCAGTACTGAGGGAGTGCGGCACTGTCAGAGAGTCAGTGCTGAGGGAGTGCCGCACTGTCAGAGGGTCAGTACTGATGGAGTGCTGCACTGTCAGAGGGTCAGTACTGAGGGAGTGCTGCACTGTCGGAGGGTCAGTACTGAGGGAGTGCTGCACTGTCAGAGGGTCAGAACTGTGGGAGTGCTGCACTGTCAGAGGGTCAGTACTGAGGGAGTGCTGCACTTTCAGAGGGTCAGTACTGAGGGAGTGCTGCACTGTCAGTGGGTCAGTACTGAGGCAGTGCTGCACTGTCAGAGGGTCAGTACTGAGGGAGTGCTGCACTGTCAGAGGGTCAGTACTGAGGGAGTGCCGCAATGTAAGAAGGTCAGTACTGAGGGAGTGCTGTACTGTCAGAAGGTCAGTAATGAGTGAGTGCTGCACTGTCAGAGGGCCAGTACCGAGGGAGTGCTGCACTGTGAGAGGGTCAGTACCGAGGGATTGCTCTCTGTCAGAGGGTCAGTACTGAGGGCGTGCTGCATTGTCAGAGGGTCAATACTGAGGGAGTCCTGCATTGTTGAGCCTCAGTACTGCGGGCATGCCGCACTGTCAGAGGGTCAATACTGAGGGAGTGCTGCACTGTCCGAGGGTCAGTACTGAGGGAGCGCCGCACTATCAAACGGTCAGTATCGAGGGTGTGCTACACTGTCATAGGGTCAGTACTGAGGGAGTGCTGCACTGTCAGAGGGTCAGTATTGAGGGAGTGCTGCACTGTCAGAGGATCAGTACTGAGGGAGTGCTGCGCTGTCAGAGGGGCAGTACTGAGGGAGTGCCGCACTGTCAGAGGGTCAGTACTGAGGGTTTGCCGCACTGTCAGAGAGTCAGTACTGAGGGAGTGCTGCACTTTCAGAGGGTCAGTACTGAGGGAGTGCTGCACTGTCAGAAGGTCAGTACTGAGGGAGTGCTGCACTGTCAGCGGGTCAGTACTGAGGGTTTGCCGCACTTTCAGAGGGTCAGTACTGAGGGAGTGCTGCACTGTCAGAAGGTCAGTACTGAGGGAGTGCTGCAATGTCAGAGGGCCAGTACCGAGGGATTGCTGCACTGTCAGAGGGTCAGTACTGAGGGCATGCTGCACTGCCAGAGGGTCAGTAATGAGGGAGTGCTGCACTATCAAACGGTCAGTATCGAGGGAGTGCTGCAGTGTCAGAGGGTCAGTACTGAGGGAGTGCCGCACTGTTAGAGGGTCAGTAATGAGGGAGTGCTGCACAGTCAGAGGGTCAGTACTGAGGGAGTGCCACACTGTCAGAGGGTCAGTACTGAGGGAGTGCCGCACTATCAAACGGTCAGTACCGAGGGAGTGCTGCACTGTCAGAGGGTCAGTACTGAGGGAGTGCTGCACTGCCAGAGGGTCAGTACTGAGGGGAGTGCCGCACTGTCAGAGGGTAAGTACTGAGGGTTTACCGCACTGTTAAAGGGTCAGTACTGAGGGAGTGCTGCAATGTGAGAGGGTCGATACTGAGGGAGTGCCGCACTGTCAGAGGGTCAGTACTGAGGGTTTGCCGCACTGTCAGAGGGTCAGTACTGAGGGAGTGCTGCACTGTCAGAGGGTCAGTACTGAGGGAGTGCCGCACAGTCAGAGAGTCAGTACTGAGGGAGTGCCGCACTGTCCGAGGGTCAGTACTGAGGGAGTGCTGCACAGTCAGAGGGTCAGTACTGAGGGACTGCCGCACTGTGAGAGGGTCAGTACTGAGGGAGTGCTGCACTGTCAGAGGGTCAGTATTGAGGGAGTGCTGCACTGTCAGAGGATCAGTACTGCGGGAGCGCTGCACTGTCAGAGGGTCAGTACTGAGGGGAGTGCCGCACTGTCAGAGGGTCAGTACTAAGGGAGTGCTGCACAGTCAGAGGCAGTGCCGCACTGTCAGAGGGTCAGTACTGAGGGAGTGCTGCACTGTCGGCGGGTCACTACCGAGGGAGTGCTGCACTGTCAGGAGGATCAGTACTGAGGGAGCGCTGCACTGTGAGAGGGTCAGTACTGAGGGAGTGCTGCACTGTCAGAGGGTCAGTACTGAGGGAGTGCTGCATTCTTGAAGGTCAGTACTGAGGGTGTGCCGCACAGTCAGAGGGTCAGTAATGAGTGAGTGCCACACTCTCTGAGTGTCAGTACTGAGGGAGCGCCGTACTGTCAGAAGGTCAGTACTGAGGTAGCGCTGCAAAGTCAGAGGGTCAGTACTGAGGGAGTGCTGCACTGTCAGAGGCTCAGTACTGAGGGAGTGCTGCACTGTCAGAGGGTCAATACTGAGGGAGCGCCACACTGTCAGAGGGTCAGTACTGAGGGAGCGCCGCGCTGTCGCAGGGTCAGTACCGAGGGAGTGCTGCACTGTCGGAGGGTCAGTACTGAGGGAGTGCCGCACTGTCAGAGGGTCTGTACTGAGGGAGTGCTGCATTGTTGAGGGTGAGTACTGAAGGAGTGCCGCACTGTCGGAGGGTCAGTACTGAGGGAGCAATGCACTGTCAGAGGGTCAGTGCTGAGGGAGTGCTGCACTGTCAGAGGGTCAGTACTGAGGGAGTGCTGCACTGTCAGAGGGTCAGTACTGAGGGAGTGCTGCACTGTCAGAGGGTCAGTACTGAGGGAGTGCTGCACTGTCAGAGGGTCAGTACTGAGGGAGTCCTGCACTGTCAGAGGGTCAAGACTGAGGGAGTGCTGCACTTTCAGAGGGTCAGTACTGAGGGAGCGCCGCGCTGTCGCAGGGTCAGTATTGAGGGAGTGCCGCACTGTCGGACGGTCAGTACTGAGGGAGTGCTGCACTGTCAGAGGGTCAGTACTGAGGGAGTGCCGCACTGTCAGAGGAGCTGTACTGAGGGAGTGCTGCATTGTTGAGGGTCAGTACTGAAGGAGTGCTGCACTGTCAGAGGTTCAGTACTGAGGGAGTGCTGCACTGTCAGTGGGTCAGTACTGAGGGAGTGCCGCATTTTCGCAGGGTCACTACTGAGGGAATGCTGCGCTGTCGGAGGGTCAGTAGTGAGGGAGAGCCGCACGGTCGCAGGGTCAGTACTGAGGAGGTGCTGCACTGTCAGAAGTTCAGTACTGAGGGAGTGCTGCACTGTCAGAGGGTCAGTACTGAGGGTGTGCTGCATTGTCTGAGGGTCAGTACTGAGGGAGTGCTGCACTGTCAGAGGGTCAGTACTGAGGGGAGAGCGGCACTGTCAAAGGGTCAGTACTGAGGGAGTGCCGCACTGTCAGAGGGTCAGTACTGAGGGAGTGCCGCACTGTCAGAGGGTCAGTACTGAGGGTTTGCCGCACTGTCAGAGGGTCAGTACTGACGGAGTTCCGCACAGTCAGAGGGTCAGTACTGAGGGAGCGCTGCACTATGAAACGGTCAGTACCGAGTGAGTGCTGCACTGTCAGAGGGTCAGTACTGAGGGAGTCCTGCACTGTCAGAGGGTCAATACTGAGGGAGTGCTGCACAGTCAGAGGGTCAGTACTGAGGGAGTGCTGCACTGTCAGAGGGTCTGTACTGAGGGAGTGCTGCACTGTCAGAGGGTCAGTACTGAGGGAGAGCCGCACTGTCAGAGGGTCAGTACTGAGGGTTTACCGGACTGTCAGACGGTCAGTACTGAGGGAGTGCTGCACAGTCAGTGGGTCAGTACTGAGGGAGTGCCGCACTGTCAGAGGGTAGTACTGAGGGAGTGCTGCACTATCAAACGGTCAGTTCCGAGGGAGTGCTGCACTGTCAGAGGGTCAGGACTGAGGGAGTGCCGCACTGTCAGATGGTCAGTACTGAGGGAGTGCTGCACTGTCGGAGGGTCAGTACTGAGGGAGTGCTGCACTGTCAGAGGGTCAGTACTGAGGGAGCAATGCACTGTCAGAGGGTCAGTACTGAGGGAGTGCTGCACTGTCAGTGGGTCAGTACTGAGGCAGTGCTGCACTGTCAGAGGGTCAGTACTGAGGGAGTGCTGCACTGTCAGAGGGTCAGTACTGAGGGAGTGCCGCAATGTCAGAAGGTCAGTACTGAGGGAGTGCTGTACTGTCAGAAGGTCAGTAATGAGTGAGTGCTGCACTGTCAGAGGGCCAGTACCGAGGGAGTGCTGCACTGTGAGAGGGTCAGTACCGAGGGAGTGCTTCTCTGTCAGAGGGTCAGTACTGAGGGCGTGCTGCATTGTCAGAGGGTCAATACTGAGGGAGTCCTGCATTGTTGAGCCTCAGTACTGCGGGCATGCTGCACTGTCAGAGGGTCAATACTGAGGGAGTGCTGCACTGTCCGAGGGTCAGTACTGAGGGAGCGCCGCACTATCAAACGGTCAGTACCGAGGGTGTGCTACACTGTCATAGGGTCAGTACTGAGGGAGTGCGGCACTGTCAGAGAGTCAGTGCTGAGGGAGTGCCGCACTGTCAGAGGGTCAGTACTGAGGGAGTGCTGCACTGTCAGAGGGTCAGTACTGAGGGAGTGCTGCACTGTCGGAGGGTCAGTACTCAGGGAGTGCTGCACTGTCAGAGGGTCAGTACTGTGGGAGTGCTGCACTGTCAGAGGGTCAGTACTGAGGGAGTGCTGCACTTTCAGAGGGTCAGTACTGAGGGAGTGCTGCACTGTCAGTGGGTCAGTACTGAGGCAGTGCTGCACTGTCAGAGGGTCAGTACTGAGGGAGTGCTGCACTGTCAGAGGGTCAGTACTGAGGGAGTGCCACAATGTAAGAAGGTCAGTACTGAGGGAGTGCTGTACTGTCAGAAGGTCAGTAATGAGTGAGTGCTGCACTGTCAGAGGGCCAGTACCGAGGGAGTGCTGCACTGTGAGAGGGTCAGTACCGAGGGAGTGCTCTCTGTCAGAGGGTCAGTACTGAGGGCGTGCTGCATTGTCAGAGGGTCAATACTGAGGGAGTCCTGCATTGTTGAGCCTCAGTACTGCGGGCATGCCGCACTGTCAGAGGGTCAATACTGAGGGAGTGCTGCACTGTCCGAGGGTCAGTACTGAGGGAGCGCCGCACTATCAAACGGTCAGTACCGAGGGTGTGCTACACTGTCATAGGGTCAGTACTGAGGGAGTGCTGCACTGTCAGAGGGTCAGTATTGAGGGAGTGCTGCACTGTCAGAGGGTCAGTACTGAGGGAGTGCTGCGCTGTCAGAGGGGCAGTACTGAGGGAGTGCCGCACTGTCAGAGGGTCAGTACTGAGGGTTTGCCGCACTGTCAGAGAGTCAGTACTGAGGGAGTGCTGCACTTTCAGAGGGTCAGTACTGAGGGAGTGCTGCACTGTCAGAAGGTCAGTACTGAGGGAGTGCTGCACTGTCAGCGGGTCAGTACTGAGGGTTTGCCGCACTTTCAGAGGGTCAGTACTGAGGGAGTGCTGCACTGTCAGAAGGTCAGTACTGAGGGAGTGCTGCAATGTCAGAGGGCCAGTACCGAGGGATTGCTGCACTGTCAGAGGGTCAGTACTGAGGGCATGCTGCACTGCCAGAGGGTCAGTAATGAGGGAGTGCTGCACTATCAAACGGTCAGTATCGAGGGAGTGCTGCAGTGTCAGAGGGTCAGTACTGAGGGAGTGCCGCACTGTTAGAGGGTCAGTAATGAGGGAGTGCTGCACAGTCAGAGGGTCAGTACTGATGGAGTGCCACACTGTCAGAGGGTCAGTACTGAGGGAGTGCCGCACTATCAAACGGTCAGTACCGAGGGAGTGCTGCACTGTCAGAGGGTCAGTACTGAGGGAGTGCTGCACTGCCAGAGGGTCAGTACTGAGGGAGTGCCGCACTGTCAGAGGGTAAGTACTGAGGGTTTACCGCACTGTTAAAGGGTCAGTACTGAGGGAGTGCTGCAATGTGAGAGGGTCGATACTGAGGGAGTGCCGCACTGTCAGAGGGTCAGTACTGAGGGTTTGCCGCACTGTCAGAGGGTCAGTACCGAGGGAGTGCTGCACTGTCAGAGGGTCAGTACTGAGGGAGTGCCGCACAGTCAGAGAGTCAGTACTGAGGGAGTGCCGCACTGTCCGAGGGTCAGTACTGAGGGAGTGCTGCACAGTCAGAGGGTCAGTACTGAGGGACTGCCGCACTGTGAGAGGGTCAGTACTGAGGGAGTGCTGCACTGTCAGAGGGTCAGAATTGAGGGAGTGCTGCACTGTCAGAGGATCAGTACTGAGGGAGCGCTGCACTGTCAGAGGGTCAGTACTGAGGGAGTGCTGCACTGTCAGAGGGTCAGTACTGAGGGAGTGCTGCACAGTCAGAGTGTCAGTTCTGAGGCTCTGCCGCACTGTCAGAGGGTCAGTACTGAGGGAGTGCTGCACTGTCGGCGGGTCACTACCGAGGGAGTGCTGCACTGTCAGAGGATCAGTACTGAGGGAGCGCTGCACTGTGAGAGGGTCAGTACTGAGGGAGTGCTGCACTGTCAGAGGATCAGTACTGAGGGAACGATGCACTGTGAGAGGGTCAGTACTGAGGGAGTGCTGCATTCTTGAAGGTCAGTACTGAGGGTGTGCCGCACTGTCAGAGGGTCAGTAATGAGTGAGTGCCACACTCTCTGAGTGTCAGTACTGAGGGAGCGCCGTACTGTCAGAAGGTCAGTACTGAGGTAGCGCTGCAAAGTCAGAGGGTCAGTACTGAGGGAGTGCTGCACTGTCAGAGGCTCAGTACTGAGGGAGTGCTGCACTGTCAGAGGGTCAATACTGAGGGAGCACCACACTGTCAGAGGGTCAGTACTGAGGGAGCGCCGCGCTGTCGCAGGGTCAGTACCGAGGGAGTGCTGCACTGTCGGAGGGTCAGTACTGAGGGAGTGCCGCACTGTCAGAGGGTCTGTACTGAGGGAGTGCTGCATTGTTGAGGGTGAGCACTGAAGGAGTGCCGCACTGTCGGAGGGTCAGTACTGAGGGAGCAATGCACTGTCAGAGGGTCAGTGCTGAGGGAGTGCTGCACTGACAGAGGGTCAGTACTGAGGGAGTGCTGCACTGTCAGAGGGTCAGTACTGAGGGAGTGCTGCACTGTCAGAGGGTCAGTACTGAGTGAGTGCTGCATTCTCAGAGGGTCAGTACTGAGGGAGTGCTGCACTGTCAGAGGGTCAGTACTGAGGGAGTCCTGCACTGTCAGAGGGTCAATACTGAAGGAGTGCTGCACTTTCAGAGGGTCAGTACTGAGGGAGCGCCGCGCTGTCGCAGGGTCAGTATTGAGGGAGTGCCGCCCTGTCGCAGGGTCAGTACTGAGGGAGTGCCGCACTGTCGGACTGTCAGTACTGAGGGAGTGCTGCACTGTCAGAGGGTCAGTACTGAGGGAGTGCCGCACTGTCAGAGGATCTGTACTGAGGGAGTGCTGCACTGTCAGAGGGTCAGTACTGAGGGAGCGCTGCACTGTCAGAGGGTCAGTACTGAGGGAGTGCTGCATTGTTGAGGGTCAGTACTGAAGGAGTGCTGCAATGTCAGTGGGTCAGTACTGAGGGAGTGCCGCATTTTCGCAGGGTCAGTACTGAGGGAATGCTGCGCTGTCGGAGGGTCAGTAGTGAGGGAGAGCCGCACGGTCGCAGGGTCAGTACTGAGGATGTGCTGCACTGTCAGAAGTTCAGTACTGAGGGAGTGCTGCACTGTCAGAGGGTCAGTACTGAGGGTGTGCTGCATTGTCTGAGGGTCAGTACTGAGGGAGTGCTGCACTGTCAGAGGGTCAGTACTGAGGGAGAGCGGCACTGTCAAAGGGTCAGTACTGAGGGAGTGCCGCACTGTCAGAGGGTCAGTACTGAGGGAGTGCCGCACAGTCAGAGGGTCAGTACTGAGGGTTTGCCGCACTGTCAGAGGGTCAGTACTGACGGAGTTCCGCACAGTCAGAGGGTCAGTACTGAGGGAGCGCTGCACTATGAAACGGTCAGTACCGAGTGAGTGCTGCACTGTCAGAGGGTCAGTACTGAGGGAGTCCTGCACTGTCAGAGGGTCAATACTGAGGGAGTGCTGCACAGTCAGAGGGTCAGTACTGAGGGAGTGCTGCACTGTCAGAGGGTCTGTACTGAGGGAGTGCTGCACTGTCAGAGGGTCAGTACTGAGGGAGAGCCGCACTGTCAGAGGGTCAGTACTGAGGGTTTACCGGACTGTCAGACGGTCAGTACTGAGGGAGTGCTGCACAGTCAGTGGGTCAGTACTGAGGGAGTGCCGCACTGTCAGAGGGTAGTACTGAGGGAGTGCTGCACTATCAAACGGTCAGTTCCGAGGGAGTGCTGCACTGTCAGAGGGTCAGGACTGAGGGAGTGCCGCACTGTCAGATGGTCAGTACTGAGGGAGTGCTGCACTGTCGGAGGGTCAGTACTGAGGGAGTGCTGCACTGTCAGAGGGTCAGTACTGAGGGAGCAATGCACTGTCAGAGGGTCAGTACTGTGGGAGTGCTGCACTGTCAGTGGGTCAGTACTGAGGCAGTGCTGCACTGTCAGAGGGTCAGTACTGAGGGAGTGCTGCACTGTCAGAGGGTCAGTACTGAGGGAGTGCCGCAATGTCAGAAGGTCAGTACTGAGGGAGTGCTGTACTGTCAGAAGGTCAGTAATGAGTGAGTGCTGCACTGTCAGAGGGCCAGTACCGAGGGAGTGCTGCACTGTGAGAGGGTCAGTACCGAGGGAGTGCTTCTCTGTCAGAGGGTCAGTACTGAGGGCGTGCTGCATTGTCAGAGGGTCAATACTGAGGGAGTCCTGCATTGTTGAGCCTCAGTACTGCGGGCATGCTGCACTGTCAGAGGGTCAATACTGAGGGAGTGCTGCACTGTCCGAGGGTCAGTACTGAGGGAGCGCCGCACTATCAAACGGTCAGTACCGAGGGTGTGCTACACTGTCATAGGGTCAGTACTGAGGGAGTGCGGCACTGTCAGAGAGTCAGTGCTGAGGGAGTGCCGCAATGTCAGAGGGTCAGTACTGAGGGAGTGCTGCACTGTCAGAGGGTCAGTACTGAGGGAGTGCTGCACTGTCGGAGGGTCAGTACTGAGGGAGTGCTGCACTGTCAGAGGGTCAGTACTGTGGGAGTGCTGCACTGTCAGAGGGTCAGTACTGAGGGAGTGCTGCACTTTCAGAGGGTCAGTACTGAGGGAGTGCTGCACTGTCAGTGGGTCAGTACTGAGGCAGTGCTGCACTGTCAGAGGGTCAGTACTGAGGGAGTGCTGCACTGTCAGAGGGTCAGTACTGAGGGAGTGCCGCAATGTAAGAAGGTCAGTACTGAGGGAGTGCTGTACTGTCAGAAGGTCAGTAATGAGTGAGTGCTGCACTGTCAGAGGGCCAGTACCGAGGGAGTGCTGCACTGTGAGAGGGTCAGTACCGAGGGAGTGCTCTCTGTCAGAGGGTCAGTACTGAGGGCGTGCTGCATTGTCAGAGGGTCAATACTGAGGGAGTCCTGCATTGTTGAGCCTCAGTACTGCGGGCATGCCGCACTGTCAGAGGGTCAATACTGAGGGAGTGCTGCACTGTCCGAGGGTCAGTACTGAGGGAGCGCCGCACTATCAAACGGTCAGTACCGAGGGTGTGCTACACTGTCATAGGGTCAGTACTGAGGGAGTGCTGCACTGTCAGAGGGTCAGTATTGAGGGAGTGCTGCACTGTCAGAGGGTCAGTACTGAGGGAGTGCTGCGCTGTCAGAGGGGCAGTACTGAGGGAGTGCCGCACTGTCAGAGGGTCAGTACTGAGGGTTTGCCGCACTGTCAGAGAGTCAGTACTGAGGGAGTGCTGCACTTTCAGAGGGTCAGTACTGAGGGAGTGCTGCACTGTCAGAAGGTCAGTACTGAGGGAGTGCTGCACTGTCAGCGGGTCAGTACTGAGGGTTTGCCGCACTTTCAGAGGGTCAGTACTGAGGGAGTGCTGCACTGTCAGAAGGTCAGTACTGAGGGAGTGCTGCAATGTCAGAGGGCCAGTACCGAGGGATTGCTGCACTGTCAGAGGGTCAGTACTGAGGGCATGCTGCACTGCCAGAGGGTCAGTAATGAGGGAGTGCTGCACTATCAAACGGTCAGTATCGAGGGAGTGCTGCAGTGTCAGAGGGTCAGTACTGAGGGAGTGCCGCACTGTTAGAGGGTCAGTAATGAGGGAGTGCTGCACAGTCAGAGGGTCAGTACTGATGGAGTGCCACACTGTCAGAGGATCAGTACTGAGGGAGTGCCGCACTATCAAACGGTCAGTACCGAGGGAGTGCTGCACTGTCAGAGGGTCAGTACTGAGGGAGTGCTGCACTGCCAGAGGGTCAGTACTGAGGGAGTGCCGCACTGTCAGAGGGTAAGTACTGAGGGTTTACCGCACTGTTAAAGGGTCAGTACTGAGGGAGTGCTGCAATGTGAGAGGGTCGATACTGAGGGAGTGCCGCACTGTCAGAGGGTCAGTACTGAGGGTTTGCCGCACTGTCAGAGGGTCAGTACTGAGGGAGTGCTGCACTGTCAGAGGGTCAGTACTGAGGGAGTGCCGCACAGTCAGAGAGTCAGTACTGAGGGAGTGCCGCACTGTCCGAGGGTCAGTACTGAGGGAGTGCTGCACAGTCAGAGGGTCAGTACTGAGGGACTGCCGCACTGTGAGAGGGTCAGTACTGAGGGAGTGCTGCACTGTCAGAGGGTCAGAATTGAGGGAGTGCTGCACTGTCAGAGGATCAGTACTGAGGGAGCGCTGCACTGTCAGAGGGTCAGTACTGAGGGAGTGCTGCACTGTCAGAGGGTCAGTACTGAGGGAGTGCCGCACTGTCAGAGGGTCAGTACTGAGGGAGTGCTGCACAGTCAGAGTGTCAGTTCTGAGGCTCTGCCGCACTGTCAGAGGGTCAGTACTGAGGGAGTGCTGCACTGTCGGCGGGTCACTACCGAGGGAGTGCTGCACTGTCAGAGGATCAGTACTGAGGGAGCGCTGCACTGTGAGAGGGTCAGTACTGAGGGAGTGCTGCACTGTCAGAGGATCAGTACTGAGGGAACGATGCACTGTGAGAGGGTCAGTACTGAGGGAGTGCTGCATTCTTGAAGGTCAGTACTGAGGGTGTGCCGCACTGTCAGAGGGTCAGTAATGAGTGAGTGCCACACTCTCTGAGTGTCAGTACTGAGGGAGCGCCGTACTGTCAGAAGGTCAGTACTGAGGTAGCGCTGCAAAGTCAGAGGGTCAGTACTGAGGGAGTGCTGCACTGTCAGAGGCTCAGTACTGAGGGAGTGCTGCACTGTCAGAGGGTCAATACTGAGGGAGCACCACACTGTCAGAGGGTCAGTACTGAGGGAGCGCCGCGCTGTCGCAGGGTCAGTACCGAGGGAGTGCTGCACTGTCGGAGGGTCAGTACTGAGGGAGTGCCGCACTGTCAGAGGGTCTGTACTGAGGGAGTGCTGCATTGTTGAGGGTGAGCACTGAAGGAGTGCCGCACTGTCGGAGGGTCAGTACTGAGGGAGCAATGCACTGTCAGAGGGTCAGTGCTGAGAGAGTGCTGCACTGACAGAGGGTCAGTACTGAGGGAGTGCTGCACTGTCAGAGGGTCAGTACTGAGGGAGTGCTGCACTGTCAGAGGGTCAGTACTGAGTGAGTGCTGCATTCTCAGAGGGTCAGTACTGAGGGAGTGCTGCACTGTCAGAGGGTCAGTACTGAGGGAGTCCTGCACTGTCAGAGGGTCAATACTGAAGGAGTGCTGCACTTTCAGAGGGTCAGTACTGAGGGAGCGCCGCGCTGTCGCAGGGTCAGTATTGAGGGAGTGCCGCACTGTCGCAGGGTCAGTACTGAGGGAGTGCCGCACTGTCGGACTGTCAGTACTGAGGGAGTGCTGCACTGTCAGAGGGTCAGTACTGAGGGAGTGCCGCACTGTCAGAGGATCTGTACTGAGGGAGTGCTGCACTGTCAGAGGGTCAGTACTGAGGGAGCGCTGCACTGTCAGAGGGTCAGTACTGAGGGAGTGCTGCATTGTTGAGGGTCAGTACTGAAGGAGTGCTGCAATGTCAGTGGGTCAGTACTGAGGGAGTGCCGCATTTTCGCAGGGTCAGTACTGAGGGAATGCTGCGCTGTCGGAGGGTCAGTAGTGAGGGAGAGCCGCACGGTCGCAGGGTCAGTACTGAGGATGTGCTGCACTGTCAGAAGTTCAGTACTGAGGGAGTGCTGCACTGTCAGAGGGTCAGTACTGAGGGTGTGCTGCATTGTCTGAAGGTCAGTACTGAGGGAGTGCTGCACTGTCAGAGGGTCAGTACTGAGGGAGAGCTGCACTGTCAAAGGGTCAGTACTTAGGGAGTGCCGCACTGTCAGAGGGTCAGTACTGAGGGAGTGCCGCACTGTCAGAGGGTCAGTACTGAGGGTTTGCCGCACTGTCAGAGGGTCAGTACTGAGGGAGCGCTGCACTATGAAACGGTCAGTACCGAGTGAGTGCTGCACTGTCAGAGGGTCAGTACTGAGGGAGTCCTGCACTGTCAGAGGGTCAATACTGAGGGAGTGCTGCACAGTCAGAGGGTCAGTACTGAGGGAGTGCTGCACTGTCAGAGGGTCTGTACTGAGGGAGTGCTGCACTGTCAGAGGGTCAGTACTGAGGGAGAGCCGCACTGTCAGAGGGTCAGTACTGAGGGTTTACCACACTGTCAGAGGGTCAGTACTGAGGGAGTGCTGCACAGTCAGTGGGTCAGTACTGAGGGAGTGCCGCACTGTCAGAGGGTAGTACTGAGGGAGTGCCGCACTATCAAACGGTCAGTACCGAGGGAGTGCTGCACTGTCAGAGGGTCAGTACTGAGGGAGTGCCGCACTGTCAGATGGTCAGTACTGAGGGAGTGCTGCACTGTCAGAGGGTCAGTATTGAGGGAGTGCTGCACTGTCGGAGGGTCAGTACTGAGGGAGTGCTGCACTGTCAGAGGGTCAGTACTGTGGGAGTGCTGCACTGTCAGAGGGTCAGTACTGAGGGAGTGCTGCACTTTCAGAGGGTCAGTACTGAGGGAGTGCTGCACTGTGACAGGGTCAGTACTGAGGGAGTGCTGCACTGTCAGTGGGTCAGTACTGAGGCAGTGCTGCACTGTCAGAGGGTCAGTACTAAGGGAGTGCTGCACTGTCAGAGGGTCAGTACTGAGGGAGTGCCGCAATGTCAGAAGGTCAGTACTGAGGGAGTGCTGTACTGTCAGAAGGTCAGTAATGAGTGAGTGCTGCACTGTCAGAGGGCCAGTACCGAGGGAGTGCTGCACTGTGAGAGGGTCAGTACCGAGGGAGTGCTTCTCTGTCAGAGGGTCAGTACTGAGGGCGTGCTGCATTGTCAGAGGGTCAATACTGAGGGAGTCCTGCATTGTTGAGCCTCAGTACTGCGGGCATGCTGCACTGTCAGAGGGTCAATACTGAGGGAGTGCTGCACTGTCCGAGGGTCAGTACTGAGGGAGCGCCGCACTATCAAACGGTCAGTACCGAGGGTGTGCTACACTGTCATAGGGTCAGTACTGAGGGAGTGCAGCACTGTCAGAGAGTTAGTGCTGAGGGTTTGCCACACTGTCAGAGGGTCAGTACTGAGGGAGTGCTGCACTTTCAGAGGGTCAGTACCGAGGGAGTGCTGCACTTTCTGAGGGTCAGTATTGAGGGAGTGCTGCACTGTCAGAGGGTCAGTACTGAGGGAGTGCTGCACTGTCAGAGGGTCAATACTGAGGGAGTCCTGCAATGTTGAGCCTCAGTACAGAGGGAGTACTGCACTGTCAGAGGGTCAGTACTGAGGGAGTGCTGCACTGTCAGAGGGTCAGTACTGAGGGAGTGCTGCACTGTCAGAGGGTCAGTACTGAGTGAGTGCTGCATTCTCAGAGGGTCAGTACTGAGGGAGTGCTGCACTGTCAGAGGGTCAGTACTGAGGGAGTCCTGCACTGTCAGAGGGTCAATACTGAGGGAGTGCTGCACTTTCAGAGGGTCAGTACTGAGGGAGCGCCGCGCTGTCGCAGGGTCAGTATTGAGGGAGTGCCGCACTGTCGGACGGTCAGTACTGAGGGAGTGCTGCACTGTCAGAGGGTCAGTACTGAGGGAGTGCCGCACTGTCAGAGGAGCTGTACTGAGGGAGTGCTGCATTGTTGAGGGTCAGTACTGAAGGAGTGCTGCACTTTCAGAGGTTCAGTACTGAGGGAGTGCTGCACTGTCAGTGGGTCAGTACTGAGGGAGTGCCGCATTTTCGCAGGGTCAGTACTGAGGGAATGCTGCGCTGTCGGAGGGTCAGTAGTGAGGGAGAGCCGCACGGTCGCAGGGTCAGTACTGAGGAGGTGCTGCACTGTCAGAAGTTCAGTACTGAGGGAGTGCTGCATTGTCTGAGGGTCAGTACTGAGGGAGTGCCGCACTGTCAGATGGTCAGTACTGAGGGAGTGCTGCACTGTCAGAGGGTCAGTACTGAGGGTGTGCTGCCTTGTCTGAGGGTCAGTACTGAGGGAGTGCTGCACTGTCAGAGGGTCGGTACTGTGGGAGAGCGGCACTGTCAAAGGGTCAGTACTGAGGGAGTGCCGCACTGTCAGAGGGTCAGTACTGAGGGAGTGCCGCACTGTCAGAGGGTCAGTACTGAGGGTTTGCCGCACTGTCAGAGGGTCAGTACTGAGGGAGTGCCGCACAGTCAGAGGGTCAGTACTGAGGGAGCGCTGCACTGTCAGAGGGTCTGTACTGAGGGAGTGCTGCACTGTCAGAGGGTCAGTACTGAGGGAGAGCCGCACTGTCAGAGGGTCAGTACTGAGGGTTTACCGCACTGTCAGACGGTCAGTACTGAGGGAGCGCTGCACAGTCAGTGGGTCAGTACTGAGGGAGTGCCGCACTGTCAGAGGGTAGTACTGAGGGACTGCCGCACTATCAAACGGTCAGTACCGAGGGAGTGCTGCACTGTCAGAGGGTCAGGACTGAGGGAGTGCCGCACTGTCAGATGGTCAGTACTGAGGGAGTGCTGCACTGTCAGAGGGTCAGTACTGAGGGAGTGCTGCACTGTCGGAGGGTCAGTACTGAGGGAGTGCTGCACTGTCAGAGGGTCAGTACTGTGGGAGTGCTGCACTGTCAGAGGGTCAGTACTGAGGGAGTGCTGCACTTTCAGAGGGTCAGTACTGAGGGAGTGCTGCACTGTCAGTGGGTCAGTACTGAGGTAGTGCTGCACTGTCAGAGGGTCAGTACTGAGGGAGTGCTGCACTGTCAGATGGTCAGTACTGAGGGAGTGCTGCACTGTCAGAGGGTCAGTACTGAGGGAGCGCCGCACTATCAAACGGTCAGTACCGAGGGTGTGCTACACTGTCATAGGGTCAGTACTGAGGGAGTGCTGCACTGTCAGAGGGTCAGTATTGAGGGAGTGCTGCACTGTCAGAGGGTCAGTACTGAGGGAGTGCTGCGCTGTCAGAGGGGCAGTACTGAGGGAGTGCCGCACTGTCAGAGGGTCAGTACTGAGGGTTTGCCGCACTGTCAGAGAGTCAGTACTGAGGGAGTGCTGCACTTTCAGAGGGTCAGTACTGAGGGAGTGCTGCACTGTCAGAAGGTCAGTACTGAGGGAGTGCTGCACTGTCAGCGGGTCAGTACTGAGGGTTTGCCGCACTTTCAGAGGGTCAGTACTGAGGGAGTGCTGCACTGTCAGAAGGTCAGTACTGAGGGAGGGCTGCAATGTCAGAGGGCCAGTACTGAGGGATTGCTGCACTGTCAGAGGGTCAGTACTGAGGGCATGCTGCACTGCCAGAGGGTCAGTAATGAGGGAGTGCTGCACTATCAAACGGTCAGTATCGAGGGAGTGCTGCAGTGTCAGAGGGTCAGTACTGAGGGAGTGCCGCACTGTTAGAGGGTCAGTAATGAGGGAGTGCTGCACAGTCAGAGGGTCAGTACTGAGGGAGTGCCACACTGTCAGAGGGTCAGTACTGAGGGAGTGCCGCACTATCAAACGGTCAGTACCGAGGGAGTGCTGCACTGTCAGAGGGTCAGTACTGAGGGAGTGCTGCACTGCCAGAGGGTCAGTACTGAGGGAGTGCCGCACTGTCAGAGGGTAAGTACTGAGGGTTTACCGCACTGTTAAAGGGTCAGTACTGAGGGAGTGCTGCAATGTGAGAGGGTCGATACTGAGGGAGTGCCGCACTGTCAGAGGGTCAGTACTGAGGGTTTGCCGCACTGTCAGAGGGTCAGTACTGAGGGAGTGCTGCACTGTCAGAGGGTCAGTACTGAGGGAGTGCCGCACAGTCAGAGAGTCAGTACTGAGGGAGTGCCGCACTGTCCGAGGGTCAGTACTGAGGGAGTGCTGCACAGTCAGAGGGTCAGTACTGAGGGACTGCCGCACTGTGAGAGGGTCAGTACTGAGGGAGTGCTGCACTGTCAGAGGGTCAGAATTGAGGGAGTGCTGCACTGTCAGAGGATCAGTACTGAGGGAGCGCTGCACTGTCAGAGGGTCAGTACTGAGGGAGTGCTGCACTGTCAGAGGGTCAGTACTGAGGGAGTGCCGCACTGTCAGAGGGTCAGTACTGAGGGTTTACCGCACTGTTAAAGGGTCAGTACTGAGGGACTGCTGCACTATCAAACGGTCAGTACCGAGGGAGTGCTGCACTGTCAGAGGGTCAGTACTGAGGGAGTGCTGCACTGTCAGAGGGTCAGTACTGAGGGAGTGACGCACTGTCAGAGGGTCAGTACTGAGGGTTTGCCGCACTGTCAGAGGGTCAGTACTGAGGGAGTGCTGCACAGTCAGAGGGACAGTACTGAGGGAGTGCCGCACGGTCAGAGGGTCAGTACTGAGGGAGTGCCGCACTGTCAGAGGGTCAGTACTGAGGGAGTGCTGCACTGTCAGAGGGTCAGTATTGAGGGAGTGCTGCACTGTCAGAGGATCAGTACTGAGGGAGCGCTGCACTGTCAGAGGGTCAGTACTGAGGGAGTGCTGCACTGTCAGAGGGTCAGTACTAAGGGAGTGCTGCACAGTCAGAGGCAGTGCCGCACTGTCAGAGGGTCAGTACTGAGGGAGTGCTGCACTGTCGGCGGGTCACTACCGAGGGAGTGCTGCACTGTCAGAGGATCAGTACTGAGGGAGCGCTGCACTGTGAGAGGGTCAGTACTGAGGGAGTGCTGCACTGTCAGAGGGTCAGTACTGAGGGAGTGCTGCATTCTTGAAGGTCAGTACTGAGGGTGTGCTGCACTGTCAGAGGGTCAGTAATGAGTGAGTGCCACACTCTCTGAGTGTCAGTACTGAGGGAGCGCCGTACTGTCAGAAGGTCAGTACTGAGGTAGCGCTGCAATGTCAGAGGGTCAGTACTGAGGGAGTGCTGCACTGTCAGAGGCTCAGTACTGAGGGAGTGCTGCACTGTCAGAGGGTCAATACTGAGGGAGCGCCACACTGTCAGAGGGTCAGTACTGAGGGAGCGCCGCGCTGTCGCAGGGTCAGTACCGAGTGAGTGCTGCACTGTCGGAGGGTCAGTACTGAGGGAGTGCCGCACTGTCAGAAGGTTTGTACTGAGGGAGTGCTGCATTGTTGAGGGTGAGTACTGAAGGAGTGCCGCACTGTCGGAGGGTCAGTACTGAGGGAGCAATGCACTGTCAGAGGGTCAGTACTGAGGGAGTGCTGCACTGTCCGAGGGTCAGTACTGAGGGAGCGCCGCACTATCAAACGGTCAGTACCGAGGGTGTGCTACACTGTCATAGGGTCAGTACTGAGGGAGTGCGGCACTGTCAGTGAGTTAGTGCTGAGGGAGTGCCGCACTGTCAGAGGGTCAGTACTGAGGGAGTGCTGCACTTTCAGAGGGTCAGTACCGAGGGAGTGCTGCACTGTCAGAGGGTCAGTATTGAGGGAGTGCTGCACTGTCAGAGGGTCAGTACTGAGGGAGTGCTGCACTGTCAGAGGGTCAATACTGAGGGAGTCCTGCATTGTTGAGCCTCAGTACAGAGGGAGTACTGCACTGTCAGAGGGTCAGTACTGAGGGAGTGCCGCACTGTCAGAGGGTCAGTACTGAGGGTTTGCCGCACTGTCAGAGGGTCAGTACTGAGGGAGTGCTGCACTTTCAGAGGGTCAGTACCGAGGGTGTGCTGCACTGTCAGAGGGTCAGTACTGAGGGAGTGCTGCACTGTCAGAGGGTCAGTACTGAGGGAGTGCTGCACTGTCAGAAGGTCAGTAATGAGGGAGTGCTGCAATGTCAGAGGGCCAGTACCGAGGGAGGGCTGCACTGTCAGAAGGTCAATAATGAGGGACTGCTGCAATGTCAGAGGGCCAGTACCGAGGGATTGCTGCACTGTCAGAGGGTCAGTACTGAGGGAGTGCTGCACTGTCAGTGGGTCAGTACTGAGGGAGTGCCGCACTTTTGCAGGGTCAGTACTGAGGGAATGCTGCGCTGTCGGAGGGTCAGTAGTGAGGGAGAGCCGCACTGTCGCAGGGTCACTACTGAGGAGGTGCTGCACTGTCAGAAGTTCAGTACTGAGGGAGTGCTGCATTGTCTGAGGGTCAGTACTGAGGGAGTGCCGCACTGTCAGAGGGTCAGTACTGAGGGAGTGCTGCACTGTCAGAGGGTCAGTACTGAGGGTGTGCTGCATTGTCTGAGGGTCAGTACTGAGGGAGTGCTGCACTGTCAGAGGGTCAGTACTGAGGGAGTACTGCACTGTCAGTGGGTCAGTACTGAGGGAGTGCCGCACTGTCAGAGGGTCAGTGCTGAGGGTTTGCCGCACTGTCAGAGGGTCAGTACTGAGGGAGTGCTGCACTTTCAGAGGGTCAGTACTGAGGGAGTGCTGCACTGTCAGAGGGTCAGTACTGAGGGAGTGCTGCACTGTCAGAGGGTCAGTACTGAGGGAGTGCTGCACTGTCAGAAGGTCAGTAATGAGGGAGTGCTGCAATGTCAGAGGGCCAGTACCGAGGGAGGGCTGCACTGTCAGAAGGTCAATCATAAGGGAGTGCTGCAATGTCAGAGGGCCAGGACCGAGGGATTACTGCACTGTCAGAGGGTCAGTACTGAGGGAGTGCTGCACTGTCAGAGGGTCAATACTGAGGGAGTCCTGCATTGTTGAGCCTCAGTACTGAGGGCATGCTGCACTGTCAGAGGGTCAGTAATGAGGGAGCGCTGCAGTATCAAACGGTCAGTACCGAGGGAGCGCTGCACTGTCAGAGGGTCAGTACTGAGGGAGTGCCACACTGTTAGAGGGTCAGTACTGAGGGAGTGCTGCACAGTCAGAGGGTCAGTACTGAGGGAGTGCCGCACTGTCAGAGGGTCAGTACTGAGGGAGTGCCGCACTATCAAACGGTCAGTACCGAGGGAGTGCTGCACTGTCAGAGGGTCAGTACTGAGGGAGTGCTGCACTGTCAGAGGGTCAGTACTGAGGGAGTGCCGCACTGTCAGAGGGTCAGTACTGAGGGTTTACCGCACTGTTAAAGGGTCAGTACTGAGGGACTGCTGCACTATCAAACGGTCAGTACCGAGGGAGTGCTGCACTGTCAGAGGGTCAGTACTGAGGGAGTGCTGCACTGTCAGAGGGTCAGTACTGAGGGAGTGACGCACTGTCAGAGGGTCAGTACTGAGGGTTTGCCGCACTGTCAGAGGGTCAGTACTGAGGGAGTGCTGCACAGTCACAGGGACAGTACTGAGGGAGTGCCGCACTGTCAGAGGGTCAGTACTGAGGGAGTGCCGCACTGTCAGAGGGTCAGTACTGAGAGAGTGCTGCACTGTCAGAGGGTCAGTATTGAGGGAGTGCTGCACTGTCAGAGGATCAGTACTGAGGGAGCACTGCACTGTCAGAGGGTCAGTACTGAGGGAGTGCTGCACTGTCAGAGGGTCAGTACTAAGGGAGTGCTGCACAGTCAGAGGCAGTGCCGCACTGTCAGAGGGTCAGTACTGAGGGAGTGCTGCACTGTCGGCGGGTCACTACCGAGGGAGTGCTGCACTGTCAGAGGATCAGTACTGAGGGAGCGCTGCACTGTGAGAGGGTCAGTACTGAGGGAGTGCTGCACTGTCAGAGGGTCAGTACTGAGGGAGTGCTGCATTCTTGAAGGTCAGTACTGAGGGTGTGCTGCACTGTCAGAGGGTCAGTAATGAGTGAGTGCCACACTCTCTGAGTGTCAGTACTGAGGGAGCGCCGTACTGTCAGAAGGTCAGTACTGAGGTAGCGCTGCAATGTCAGAGGGTCAGTACTGAGGGAGTGCTGCACTGTCAGAGGCTCAGTACTGAGGGAGTGCTGCACTGTCAGAGGGTCAATACTGAGGGAGCGCCACACTGTCAGAGGGTCAGTACTGAGGGAGCGCCGCGCTGTCGCAGGGTCAGTACCGAGTGAGTGCTGCACTGTCGGAGGGTCAGTACTGAGGGAGTGCCGCACTGTCAGAAGGTTTGTACTGAGGGAGTGCTGCATTGTTGAGGGTGAGTACTGAAGGAGTGCCGCACTGTCGGAGGGTCAGTACTGAGGGAGCAATGCACTGTCAGAGGGTCAGTACTGAGGGAGTGTTGCACTGTCAGAGGGTCAGTACTGAGTGAGTGCTGCATTCTCAGAGGGTCAGTACTGAGGGAGTGCTGCACTGTCAGAGGGTCAGTACTGAGGGAGTCCTGCACTGTCAGAGGGTCAATACTGAGGGAGTGCTGCACTTTCAGAGAGTCAGTACTGAGGGAGCGCCGCGCTGTCGCAGGGTCAGTATTGAGGGAGTGCCGCACTGTCGCAGGGTCAGTACTGAGGGAGTGCCGCACTGTCGGAGGGTCAGTACTGAGGGAGTGCTGCATTGTTGAAGGTGAGTACTGTAGCAGTGCCACACTGTCGGAGGGTCAGTACTGAGGGAGCGATGCACTCTCCGAGGGTCAGTACTGAGGGAGTGCTGCACTGTCAGACGGTCAGTACTGAGGGAGTGCCGCACTGTCAGAGGCTCAGTACGGAGGGAGTACTGCATTGTTGAGGGTCAGTACTGAGGGAGTGCTGCATTGTTGAGGGTCAGTACTGAAGGAGTGCTGCACTGTCAGAGGTTCAGTACTGAGGGAGTGCTGCACTGTCAGTGGGTCAGTACTGAGGGAGTGCCGCATTTTCGCAGGGTCAGTACTGAGGGAATGCTGCGCTGTCGGAGGGTCAGTAGTGAGGGAGAGCCGCACGGTCGCAGGGTCAGTACTGAGGAGGTGCTGCACTGTCAGAAGTTCAGTACTGAGGGAGTGCTGCATTGTCTGAGGGTCAGTACTGAGGGAGTGCTGCACTGTCAGAGGGTCAGTACTGAGGGAGAGCTGCACTGTCAAAGGGTCAGTACTGAGGGAGTGCTGCACTGTCAGAGGGTCAGTACTGAGGGTGTGCTGCATTGTCTGAGGGTCAGTACTGAGGGAGTGCTGCACTGTCAGAGGGTCAGTACTGAGGGAGTGCTGCACTGTCAGAGGGTCAGTACTGAGGGTGTGCTGCATTGTCTGAGGGTCAGTACTGAGGGAGTGCTGCACAGTCAGAGGGTCAGTACTGAGGGAGTGCTGCACTGTCAGAGGGTCAGTACTGAGGGTGTGCTGCATTGTCTGAGGGTCAGTACTGAGGGAGTGCCGCACTGTCAGAGGGTCAGTACTGAGGGAGAGCTGCACTGTCAAAGGGTCAGTACTGAGGGAGTGCCGCACTGTCAGAGGGTCAGTACTGAGGGAGTGCCGCACTGTCAGAGGGTCAGTACTGAGGTTTTGCCGCACAGTCAGAGGGTCAGTACTGAGGGAGCGCTGCACTATGAAACGGTCAGTACCGAGTGAGTGCTGCACTGTCAGAGGGTCAGTACTGAGGGAGTCCTGCACTGTCAGAGGGTCAATACTGAGGGAGTGCTGCACAGTCAGAGGGTCAGTACCGAGTGAGTGCTGCACTGTCAGAGGGTCAGTACTGAGGGAGTCCTGCACTGTCAGAGGGTCAATACTGAGGGAGTGCTGCACAGTCAGAGGGTCAGTACTGAGGGAGTGCTGCACTGTCAGACGGTCAGTACTGAGGGAGTGCTGCACTGTCAGAGGGTAGTACTGAGGGAGTGCTGCACTATCAAACGGTCAGTACCGAGGGAGTGCTGCACTGTCAGAGGGTCAGTACTGAGGGAGTGCCGCACTGTCAGATGGTCAGTACTGAGGGAGTGCTTCACTGTCGGAGGGTCAGTACTGAGGGAGTGCCGCATTTTCACAGGGTCAGTACTGAGGGAATGCTGCGCTGTCGGAGGGTCAGTAGTGAGGGAGAGCCGCACGGTCGCAGGGTCAGTACTGAGGAGGTGCTGCACTGTCAGAAGTTCAGTACTGAGGGAGTGCTGCATTGTCTGAGGGTCAGTACTGAGGGAGTGCTGCACTGTCAGAGGGTCAGTACTGAGGGAGTGCCGCACTGTCAGAGGGTCAGTACTGAGGGTTTACCGCACTGTCAGACGGTCAGTACTGAGGGAGTGCTGCACTGTCAGAGGGTAGTACTGAGGGAGTGCTGCACTATCAAACGGTCAGTACCGAGGGAGTGCTGCACTGTCAGAGGGTCAGTACTGAGGGAGTGCCGCACTGTCAGATGGTCAGTACTGAGGGAGTGCTGCACTGTCAGAGGGTCAGTACTGAGGGAGTGCTGCACTGTCAGAGGGTCAGTACTGAGGGAGTGCTGCATTGTTGAGGGTCAGTACTGAAGGAGTGCTGCAATGTCAGTGGGTCAGTACTGAGGGAGTGCCGCATTTTCGCAGGGTCAGTACTGAGGGAATGCTGCGCTGTCGGAGGGTCAGTAGTGAGGGAGAGCCGCACGGTCGCAGGGTCAGTACTGAGGAGGTGCTGCACTGTCAGAAGTTCAGTACTGAGGGAGTGCTGCACTGTCAGAGGGTCAGTACTGAGGGTGTGCCGCACTGTCAGAGGGTCAGTACTGAGGGAGTGACGCACAGTCAGAGGGTCAGTACTGAGGGAGCGCTGCACTATGAAACGGTCAGTACCGAGTGAGTGCTGCACTGTCAGAGGGTCAGTACTGAGGGAGTCCTGCACTGTCAGAGGGTCAATACTGAGGGAGTGCTGCACAGTCAGAGGGTCAGTACTGAGGGAGTGCTGCACTGTCAGAGGGTCTGTACTGAGGGAGTGCTGCACTGTCAGAGGGTCAGTACTGAGGGAGAGCCGCACTGTCAGAGGGTCAGTACTGAGGGTTTACCACACTGTCAGAGGGTCAGTACTGAGGGAGTGCTGCACAGTCAGTGGGTCAGTACTGAGGGAGTGCCGCACTGTCAGAGGGTAGTACTGAGGGAGTGCCGCACTATCAAACGGTCAGTACCGAGGGAGTGCTGCACTGTCAGAGGGTCAGTACTGAGGGAGTGCCGCACTGTCAGATGGTCAGTACTGAGGGAGTGCTGCACTGTCAGAGGGTCAGTACTGAGGGAGTGCTGCACTGTCGGAGGGTCAGTACTGAGGGAGTGCTGCACTGTCAGAGGGTCAGTACTGTGGGAGTGCTGCACTGTCAGAGGGTCAGTACTGAGGGAGTGCTGCACTTTCAGAGGGTCAGTACTGAGGGATTGCTGCACTGTGACAGGGTCAGTACTGAGGGAGTGCTGCACTGTCAGTGGGTCAGTACTGAGGCAGTGCTGCACTGTCAGAGGGTCAGTACTAAGGGAGTGCTGCACTGTCAGAGGGTCAGTACTGAGGGAGTGCCGCAATGTCAGAAGGTCAGTACTGAGGGAGTGCTGTACTGTCAGAAGGTCAGTAATGAGTGAGTGCTGCACTGTCAGAGGGCCAGTACCGAGGGAGTGCTGCACTGTGAGAGGGTCAGTACCGAGGGAGTGCTTCTCTGTCAGAGGGTCAGTACTGAGGGCGTGCTGCATTGTCAGAGGGTCAATACTGAGGGAGTCCTGCATTGTTGAGCCTCAGTACTGCGGGCATGCTGCACTGTCAGAGGGTCAATACTGAGGGAGTGCTGCACTGTCCGAGGGTCAGTACTGAGGGAGCGCCGCACTATCAAACGGTCAGTACCGAGGGTGTGCTACACTGTCATAGGGTCAGTACTGAGGGAGTGCGGCACTGTCAGAGAGTTAGTGCTGAGGGAGTGCCGCACTGTCAGAGGGTCAGTACTGAGGGTTTGCCGCACTGTCAGAGGGTCAGTACTGAGGGAGTGCTGCACTTTCAGAGGGTCAGTACCGAGGGAGTGCTGCACTTTCAGAGGGTCAGTATTGAGGGAGTGCTGCACTGTCAGAGGGTCAGGACTGAGGGAGTGCTGCACTGTCAGAGGGTCAATACTGAGGGAGTCCTGCATTGTTGAGCCTCAGTACAGAGGGAGTACTGCACTGTCAGAGGGTCAGTACTGAGGGAGTGCTGCACTGTCAGAGGGTCAGTACTGAGGGAGTGCTGCACTGTCAGAGGGTCAGTACTGAGTGAGTGCTGCATTCTCAGAGGGTCAGTACTGAGGGAGTGCTGCACTGTCAGAGGGTCAGTACTGAGGGAGTCCTGCACTGTCAGAGGGTCAATACTGAGGGAGTGCTGCACTTTCAGAGGGTCAGTACTGAGGGAGCGCCGCGCTGTCGCAGGGTCAGTATTAAGGGAGTGCCGCACTGTCGGACGGTCAGTACTGAGGGAGTGCTGCACTGTCAGAGGGTCAGTACTGAGGGAGTGCCGCACTGTCAGAGGAGCTGTACTGAGGGAGTGCTGCATTGTTGAGGGTCAGTACTGAAGGAGTGCTGCACTTTCAGAGGTTCAGTACTGAGGGAGTGCTGCACTGTCAGTGGGTCAGTACTGAGGGAGTGCCGCATTTTCGCAGGGTCAGTACTGAGGGAATGCTGCGCTGTCGGAGGGTCAGTAGTGAGGGAGAGCCGCACGGTCGCAGGGTCAGTACTGAGGAGGTGCTGCACTGTCAGAAGTTCAGTACTGAGGGAGTGCTGCATTGTCTGAGGGTCAGTACTGAGGGAGTGCCGCACTGTCAGATGGTCAGTACTGAGGGAGTGCTGCACTGTCAGAGGGTCAGTACTGAGGGTGTGCTGCATTGTCTGAGGGTCAGTACTGAGGGAGTGCTGCACTGTCAGAGGGTCAGTACTGAGGGAGAGCGGCACTGTCAAAGGGTCAGTACTGAGGGAGTGCCGCACTGTCAGAGGGTCAGTACTGAGGGAGTGCCGCACTGTCAGAGGGTCAGTACTGAGGGTTTGCCACACTGTCAGAGGGTCAGTACTGAGGGAGTGCCGCACAGTCAGAGGGTCAGTACTGAGGGAGCGCTGCACTATGAAACGGTCAGTACCGAGTGACTGCTGCACTGTCAGAGGGTCAGTACTGAGGGAGTCCTGCATTGTCAGAGGGTCAATACTGAGGGAGTGCTGCACAGTCAGAGGGTCAGTACTGAGGGAGTGCTGCACTGTCAGAGGGTCTGTACTGAGGGAGTGCTGCACTGTCAGAGGGTCAGTACTGAGGGAGAGCCGCACTGTCAGAGGGTCAGTACTGAGGGTTTACCGCACTGTCAGACGGTCAGTACTGAGGGAGTGCTGCACAGTCAGTGGGTCAGTACTGAGGGAGTGCCGCACTGTCAGAGGGTAGTACTGAGGGACTGCCGCACTATCAAACGGTCAGTACCGAGGGAGTGCTGCACTGTCAGAGGGTCAGGACTGAGGGAGTGCCGCACTGTCAGATGGTCAGTACTGAGGGAGTGCTGCACTGTCAGAGGGTCAGTACTGAGGGAGTGCTGCACTGTCGGAGGGTCAGTACTGAGGGAGTGCTGCACTGTCAGAGGGTCAGTACTGTGGGAGTGCTGCACTGTCAGAGGGTCAGTACTGAGGGAGTGCTGCACTTTCAGAGGGTCAGTACTGAGGGAGTGCTGCACTGTCAGTGGGTCAGTACTGAGGTAGTGCTGCACTGTCAGAGGGTCAGTACTGAGGGAGTGCTGCACTGTCAGATGGTCAGTACTGAGGGAGTGCCGCAATGTCAGATGGTCAGTACTGAGGGAGTGCTGTACTGTCAGAAGGTCAGTAATGAGTGAGTGCTGCACTGTCAGAGGGCCAGTACCGAGGGAGTGCTGCACTGTGAGAGGGTCAGTACCGAGGGAGTGCTTCTCTGTCAGAGGGTCAGTACTGAGGGCGTGCTGCATTGTCAGAGGGTCAATACTGAGGGAGTCCTGCATTGTTGAGCCTCAGTACTGCGGGCATGCTGCACTGTCAGAGGGTCAATACTGAGGGAGTGCTGCACTGTCCGAGGGTCAGTACTGAGGGAGCGCCGCACTATCAAACGGTCAGTACCGAGGGTGTGCTACACTGTCATAGGGTCAGTACTGAGGGAGTGCGGCACTGTCAGAGAGTCAGTGCTGAGGGAGTGCCGCACTGTCAGAGGGTCAGTACTGAGGGAGTGCTGCACTGTCAGAGGGTCAGTACTGAGGGAGTGCTGCACTGTCGGAGGGTCAGTACTGAGGGAGTGCTGCACTGTCAGAGGGTCAGTACTGTGGGAGTGCTGCACTGTCAGAGGGTCAGTACTGAGGGAGTGCTGCACTTTCAGAGGGTCAGTACTGAGGGAGTGCTGCACTGTCAGTGGGTCAGTACTGAGGCAGTGCTGCATTGTCAGAGGGTCAGTACTGAGGGAGTGCTGCACTGTCAGAGGGTCAGTACTGAGGGAGTGCCGCAATGTAAGAAGGTCAGTACTGAGGGAGTGCTGTACTGTCAGAGGGCCAGTACCGAGGGAGTGCTGCACTGTGAGAGGGTCAGTACCGAGGGAGTGCTTCTCTGTCAGAGGGTCAGTACTGAGGGCGTGCTGCATTTTCAGAGGGTCAATACTGAGGGAGTCCTGCATTGTTGAGCCTCAGTACTGCGGGCATGCCGCACTGTCAGAGGGTCAATACTGAGGGAGTGCTGCACTGTCCGAGGGTCAGTACTGAGGGAGCGCCGCACTATCAAACGGTCAGTACCGAGGGTGTGCTACACTGTCATAGGGTCAGTACTGAGGGAGTGCTGCACTGTCAGAGGGTCAGTATTGAGGGAGTGCTGCACTGTCAGAGGGTCAGTACTGAGGGAGTGCTGCGCTGTCAGAGGGTCAGTACTGAGGGAGTGCCGCACTGTCAGAGGGTCAGTACTGAGGGTTTGCCGCACTGTCAGAGGGTCAGTACTGAGGGAGTGCTGCACTGTCAGAGGGTCAATACTGAGGGAGTGCTGCACTGTCAGAGGGTCAGTACAGAGGGAGTGCTGCACTGTCAGAGGTTCAGTACAGAGGGTTTGCCGCACTGTCAGAGGGTCAGTACTGAGGGAGTGCTGCACTTTCAGAGGGTCAGTACTGAGGGAGTGCTGCACTGTCAGAAGGTCAGTACTGAGGGAGTGCTGCACTGTCAGCGGGTCAGTACTGAGGGTTTGCCGCACTTTCAGAGGGTCAGTACTGAGGGAGTGCTGCACTGTCAGAAGGTCAGTACTGAGGGAGTGCTGCAATGTCAGAGGGCCAGTACCGAGGGATTGCTGCACTGTCAGAGGGTCAGTACTGAGGGCATGCTGCACTGCCAGAGGGTCAGTAATGAGGGAGTGCTGCACTATCAAACGGTCAGTATCGAGGGAGTGCTGCAGTGTCAGAGGGTCAGTACTGAGGGAGTGCCGCACTGTTAGAGGGTCAGTAATGAGGGAGTGCTGCACAGTCAGAGGGTCAGTACTGAGGGAGTGCCACACTGTCAGAGGGTCAATACTGAGGGAGTGCCGCACTATCAAACGGTCAGTACCGAGGGAGTGCTGCACTGTCAGAGGGTCAGTACTGAGGGAGTGCTGCACTGCCAGAGGGTCAGTACTGAGGGAGTGCCGCACTGTCAGAGGGTAAGTACTGAGGGTTTACCGCACTGTTAAAGGGTCAGTACTGAGGGAGTGCTGCAATGTGAGAGGGTCGATACTGAGGGAGTGCCGCACTGTCAAAGGGTCAGTACTGAGGGTTTGCCGCACTGTCAGAGGGTCAGTACTGAGGGTGTGCTGCACTGTCAGAGGGTCAGTACTGAGGGAGTGCCGCACAGTCAGAGGGTCAGTACTGAGGGAGTGCCGCACTGTCCGAGGGTCAGTACTGAGGGAGTGCTGCACAGTCAGAGGGTCAGTACTGAGGGACTGCCGCACTGTGAGAGGGTCAGTACTGAGGGAGTGCTGCACTGTCAGAGGGTCAGTATTGAGGGAGCGCTGCACTATGAAACGGTCAGTACCGAGTGAGTGCTGCACTGTCAGAGGGTCAGTACTGAGGGAGTCCTGCACTGTCAGAGGGTCAATACTGAGGGAGTGCTGCACAGTCAGAGGGTCAGTACTGAGGGAGTGCTGCACTATCAGAGGGTCTGTACTGAGGGAGTGCTGCACTGTCAGAGGGTCAGTACTGATGGAGAGCCGCACTGTCAGAGGGTCAGTACTGAGGGTTTACCACACTGTCAGAGGGTCAGTACTGAGGGAGTGCTGCACAGTCAGTGGGTCAGTACTGAGGGAGTGCCGCACTGTCAGAGGGTAGTACTGAGGGAGTGCTGCACTATCAAACGGTCAGTACCGAGGGAGTGCTGCACTGTCAGATGGTCAGTACTGAGGGAGTGCTGCACTGTCAGTGGGTCAGTACTGAGGCAGTGCTGCACTGTCAGAGGGTCAGTACTAAGGGAGTGTTGCACTGTCAGAGGGTCAGTACTGAGGGAGTGCCGCAATGTCAGAAGGTCAGTACTGAGGGAGTGCTGTACTGTCAGAAGGTCAGCAATGAGTGAGTGCTGCACTGTCAGAGGGCCAGTACCGAGGTAGTGCTGCACTGTGAGAGGGTCAGTACCGAGGGAGTGCTTCTCTGTCAGAGGGTCAGTACTGAGGGCGTGCTGCATTGTCAGAGGGTCAATACTGAGGGAGTCCTGCATTGTTGAGCCTCAGTACTGCGGGCATGCTGCACTGTCAGAGGGTCAATACTGAGGGAGTGCTGCACTGTCCGAGGGTCAGTACTGAGGGAGCGCCGCACTATCAAACGGTCAGTACCGAGGGTGTGCTACACTGTCATAGGGTCAGTACTGAGGGAGTGCGGCACTGTCAGTGAGTTAGTGCTGAGGGAGTGCCGCACTGTCAGAGGGTCAGTACTGAGGGAGTGCTGCACTTTCAGAGGGTCAGTACCGAGGGAGTGCTGCACTGTCAGAGGGTCAGTATTGAGGGAGTGCTGCACTGTCAGAGGGTCAGTACTGAGGGAGTGCTGCACTGTCAGAGGGTCAATACTGAGGGAGTCCTGCATTGTTGAGCCTCAGTACAGAGGGAGTACTGCACTGTCAGAGGGTCAGTACTGAGGGAGTGCCGCACTGTCAGAGGGTCAGTACTGAGGGTTTGCCGCACTGTCAGAGGGTCAGTACTGAGGGAGTGCTGCACTTTCAGAGGGTCAGTACCGAGGGTGTGCTGCACTGTCAGAGGGTCAGTACTGAGGGAGTGCTGCACTGTCAGAGGGTCAGTACTGAGGGAGTGCTGCACTGTCAGAAGGTCAGTAATGAGGGAGTGCTGCAATGTCAGAGGGCCAGTACCGAGGGAGGGCTGCACTGTCAGAAGGTCAATAATGAGGGACTGCTGCAATGTCAGAGGGCCAGTACCGAGGGATTGCTGCACTGTCAGAGGGTCAGTACTGAGGGAGTGCTGCACTGTCAGTGGGTCAGTACTGAGGGAGTGCCGCACTTTTGCAGGGTCAGTACTGAGGGAATGCTGCGCTGTCGGAGGGTCAGTAGTGAGGGAGAGCCGCACTGTCGCAGGGTCACTACTGAGGAGGTGCTGCACTGTCAGAAGTTCAGTACTGAGGGAGTGCTGCATTGTCTGAGGGTCAGTACTGAGGGAGTGCCGCACTGTCAGAGGGTCAGTACTGAGGGAGTGCTGCACTGTCAGAGGGTCAGTACTGAGGGTGTGCTGCATTGTCTGAGGGTCAGTACTGAGGGAGTGCTGCACTGTCAGAGGGTCAGTACTGAGGGAGTACTGCACTGTCAGTGGGTCAGTACTGAGGGAGTGCCGCACTGTCAGAGGGTCAGTGCTGAGGGTTTGCCGCACTGTCAGAGGGTCAGTACTGAGGGAGTGCTGCACTTTCAGAGGGTCAGTACTGAGGGAGTGCTGCACTGTCAGAGGGTCAGTACTGAGGGAGTGCTGCACTGTCAGAGGGTCAGTACTGAGGGAGTGCTGCACTGTCAGAAGGTCAGTAATGAGGGAGTGCTGCAATGTCAGAGGGCCAGTACCGAGGGAGGGCTGCACTGTCAGAAGGTCAATCATAAGGGAGTGCTGCAATGTCAGAGGGCCAGGACCGAGGGATTACTGCACTGTCAGAGGGTCAGTACTGAGGGAGTGCTGCACTGTCAGAGGGTCAATACTGAGGGAGTCCTGCATTGTTGAGCCTCAGTACTGAGGGCATGCTGCACTGTCAGAGGGTCAGTAATGAGGGAGCGCTGCAGTATCAAACGTTCAGTACCGAGGGAGCGCTGCACTGTCAGAGGGTCAGTACTGAGGGAGTGCCACACTGTTAGAGGGTCAGTACTGAGGGAGTGCTGCACAGTCAGAGGGTCAGTACTGAGGGAGTGCCGCACTGTCAGAGGGTCAGTACTGAGGGAGTGCCGCACTATCAAACGGTCAGTACCGAGGGAGTGCTGCACTGTCAGAGGGTCAGTACTGAGGGAGTGCTGCACTGTCAGAGGGTCAGTACTGAGGGAGTGCCGCACTGTCAGAGGGTCAGTACTGAGGGTTTACCGCACTGTTAAAGGGTCAGTACTGAGGGACTGCTGCACTATCAAACGGTCAGTACCGAGGGAGTGCTGCACTGTCAGAGGGTCAGTACTGAGGGAGTGCTGCACTGTCAGAGGGTCAGTACTGAGGGAGTGACGCACTGTCAGAGGGTCAGTACTGAGGGTTTGCCGCACTGTCAGAGGGTCAGTACTGAGGGAGTGCTGCACAGTCAGAGGGACAGTACTGAGGGAGTGCCGCACTGTCAGAGGGTCAGTACTGAGGGAGTGCCGCACTGTCAGAGGGTCAGTACTGAGGGAGTGCTGCACTGTCAGAGGGTCAGTATTGAGGGAGTGCTGCACTGTCAGAGGATCAGTACTGAGGGAGCGCTGCACTGTCAGAGGGTCAGTACTGAGGGAGTGCTGCACTGTCAGAGGGTCAGTACTAAGGGAGTGCTGCACAGTCAGAGGCAGTGCCGCACTGTCAGAGGGTCAGTACTGAGGGAGTGCTGCACTGTCGGCGGGTCACTACCGAGGGAGTGCTGCACTGTCAGAGGATCAGTACTGAGGGAGCGCTGCACTGTGAGAGGGTCAGTACTGAGGGAGTGCTGCACTGTCAGAGGGTCAGTACTGAGGGAGTGCTGCATTCTTGAAGGTCAGTACTGAGGGTGTGCTGCACTGTCAGAGGGTCAGTAATGAGTGAGTGCCACACTCTCTGAGTGTCAGTACTGAGGGAGCGCCGTACTGTCAGAAGGTCAGTACTGAGGTAGCGCTGCAATGTCAGAGGGTCAGTACTGAGGGAGTGCTGCACTGTCAGAGGCTCAGTACTGAGGGAGTGCTGCACTGTCAGAGGGTCAATACTGAGGGAGCGCCACACTGTCAGAGGGTCAGTACTGAGGGAGCGCCGCGCTGTCGCAGGGTCAGTACCGAGTGAGTGCTGCACTGTCGGAGGGTCAGTACTGAGGGAGTGCCGCACTGTCAGAAGGTTTGTACTGAGGGAGTGCTGCATTGTTGAGGGTGAGTACTGAAGGAGTGCCGCACTGTCGGAGGGTCAGTACTGAGGGAGCAATGCACTGTCAGAGGGTCAGTACTGAGGGAGTGCTGCACTGTCCGAGGGTCAGTACTGAGGGAGCGCCGCACTATCAAACGGTCAGTACCGAGGGTGTGCTACACTGTCATAGGGTCAGTACTGAGGGAGTGCGGCACTGTCAGTGAGTTAGTGCTGAGGGAGTGCCGCACTGTCAGAGGGTCAGTACTGAGGGAGTGCTGCACTTTCAGAGGGTCAGTACCGAGGGAGTGCTGCACTGTCAGAGGGTCAGTATTGAGGGAGTGCTGCACTGTCAGAGGGTCAGTACTGAGGGAGTGCTGCACTGTCAGAGGGTCAATACTGAGGGAGTCCTGCATTGTTGAGCCTCAGTACAGAGGGAGTACTGCACTGTCAGAGGGTCAGTACTGAGGGAGTGCCGCACTGTCAGAGGGTCAGTACTGAGGGTTTGCCGCACTGTCAGAGGGTCAGTACTGAGGGAGTGCTGCACTTTCAGAGGGTCAGTACCGAGGGTGTGCTGCACTGTCAGAGGGTCAGTACTGAGGGAGTGCTGCACTGTCAGAGGGTCAGTACTGAGGGAGTGCTGCACTGTCAGAAGGTCAGTAATGAGGGAGTGCTGCAATGTCAGAGGGCCAGTACCGAGGGAGGGCTGCACTGTCAGAAGGTCAATAATGAGGGACTGCTGCAATGTCAGAGGGCCAGTACTGAGGGATTGCTGCACTGTCAGAGGGTCAGTACTGAGGGAGTGCTGCACTGTCAGTGGGTCAGTACTGAGGGAGTGCCGCACTTTTGCAGGGTCAGTACTGAGGGAATGCTGCGCTGTCGGAGGGTCAGTAGTGAGGGAGAGCCGCACTGTCGCAGGGTCACTACTGAGGAGGTGCTGCACTGTCAGAAGTTCAGTACTGAGGGAGTGCTGCATTGTCTGAGGGTCAGTACTGAGGGAGTGCCGCACTGTCAGAGGTTCAGTACTGAGGGAGTGCTGCACTGTCAGAGGGTCAGTACTGAGGGTGTGCTGCATTGTCTGAGGGTCAGTACTGAGGGAGTGCTGCACTGTCAGAGGGTCAGTACTGAGGGAGTACTGCACTGTCAGTGGGTCAGTACTGAGGGAGTGCCGCACTGTCAGAGGGTCAGTGCTGAGGGTTTGCCGCACTGTCAGAGGGTCAGTACTGAGGGAGTGCTGCACTTTCAGAGGGTCAGTACTGAGGGAGTGCTGCACTGTCAGAGGGTCAGTACTGAGGGAGTGCTGCACTGTCAGAGGGTCAGTACTGAGGGAGTGCTGCACTGTCAGAAGGTCAGTAATGAGGGAGTGCTGCAATGTCAGAGGGCCAGTACCGAGGGAGGGCTGCACTGTCAGAAGGTCAATCATAAGGGAGTGCTGCAATGTCAGAGGGCCAGGACCGAGGGATTACTGCACTGTCAGAGGGTCAGTACTGAGGGAGTGCTGCACTGTCAGAGGGTCAATACTGAGGGAGTCCTGCATTGTTGAGCCTCAGTACTGAGGGCATGCTGCACTGTCAGAGGGTCAGTAATGAGGGAGCGCTGCAGTATCAAACGGTCAGTACCGAGGGAGCGCTGCACTGTCAGAGGGTCAGTACTGAGGGAGTGCCACACTGTTAGAGGGTCAGTACTGAGGGAGTGCTGCACAGTCAGAGGGTCAGTACTGAGGGAGTGCCGCACTGTCAGAGGGTCAGTACTGAGGGAGTGCCGCACTATCAAACGGTCAGTACCGAGGGAGTGCTGCACTGTCAGAGGGTCAGTACTGAGGGAGTGCTGCACTGTCAGAGGGTCAGTACTGAGGGAGTGCCGCACTGTCAGAGGGTCAGTACTGAGGGTTTACCGCACTGTTAAAGGGTCAGTACTGAGGGACTGCTGCACTATCAAACGGTCAGTACCGAGGGAGTGCTGCACTGTCAGAGGGTCAGTACTGAGGGAGTGCTGCACTGTCAGAGGGTCAGTACTGAGGGAGTGACGCACTGTCAGAGGGTCAGTACTGAGGGTTTGCCGCACTGTCAGAGGGGTCAGTACTGAGGGAGTGCTGCACAGTCAGAGGGACAGTACTGAGGGAGTGCCGCACTGTCAGAGGGTCAGTACTGAGGGAGTGCCGCACTGTCAGAGGGTCAGTACTGAGGGAGTGCTGCACTGTCAGAGGGTCAGTATTGAGGGAGTGCTGCACTGTCAGAGGATCAGTACTGAGGGAGCGCTGCACTGTCAGAGGGTCAGTACTGAGGGAGTGCTGCACTGTCAGAGGGTCAGTACTAAGGGAGTGCTGCACAGTCAGAGGCAGTGCCGCACTGTCAGAGGGTCAGTACTGAGGGAGTGCTGCACTGTCGGCGGGTCACTACCGAGGGAGTGCTGCACTGTCAGAGGATCAGTACTGAGGGAGCGCTGCACTGTGAGAGGGTCAGTACTGAGGGAGTGCTGCACTGTCAGAGGGTCAGTACTGAGGGAGTGCTGCATTCTTGAAGGTCAGTACTGAGGGTGTGCTGCACTGTCAGAGGGTCAGTAATGAGTGAGTGCCACACTCTCTGAGTGTCAGTACTGAGGGAGCGCCGTACTGTCAGAAGGTCAGTACTGAGGTAGCGCTGCAATGTCAGAGGGTCAGTACTGAGGGAGTGCTGCACTGTCAGAGGCTCAGTACTGAGGGAGTGCTGCACTGTCAGAGGGTCAATACTGAGGGAGCGCCACACTGTCAGAGGGTCAGTACTGAGGGAGCGCCGCGCTGTCGCAGGGTCAGTACCGAGTGAGTGCTGCACTGTCGGAGGGTCAGTACTGAGGGAGTGCCGCACTGTCAGAAGGTTTGTACTGAGGGAGTGCTGCATTGTTGAGGGTGAGTACTGAAGGAGTGCCGCACTGTCGGAGGGTCAGTACTGAGGGAGCAATGCACTGTCAGAGGGTCAGTACTGAGGGAGTGCTGCACTGTCAGAGGGTCAGTACTGAGGGAGTGCTGCACTGTCAGAGGGTCAGTACTGAGGGAGTGCTGCACTGTCAGAGGGTCAGTACTGAGTGAGTGCTGCATTCTCAGAGGGTCAGTACTGAGGGAGTGCTGCAATGTCAGTGGGTCAGTACTGAGGGAGTGCCGCATTTTCGCAGGGTCAGTACTGAGGGAATGCTGCGCTGTCGGAGGGTCAGTAGTGAGGGAGAGCCGCACGGTCGCAGGGTCAGTACTGAGGAGGTGCTGCACTGTCAGAAGTTCAGTACTGAGGGAGTGCTGCACTGTCAGAGGGTCAGTACTGAGGGTGTGCCGCACTGTCAGAGGGTCAGTACTGAGGGAGTGACGCACAGTCAGAGGGTCAGTACTGAGGGAGCGCTGCACTATGAAACGGTCAGTACCGAGTGAGTGCTGCACTGTCAGAGGGTCAGTACTGAGGGAGTCCTGCACTGTCAGAGGGTCAATACTGAGGGAGTGCTGCACAGTCAGAGGGTCAGTACTGAGGGAGTGCTGCACTGTCAGAGGGTCTGTACTGAGGGAGTGCTGCACTGTCAGAGGGTCAGTACTGAGGGAGAGCCGCACTGTCAGAGGGTCAGTACTGAGGGTTTACCACACTGTCAGAGGGTCAGTACTGAGGGAGTGCTGCACAGTCAGTGGGTCAGTACTGAGGGAGTGCCGCACTGTCAGAGGGTAGTACTGAGGGAGTGCCGCACTATCAAACGGTCAGTACCGAGGGAGTGCTGCACTGTCAGAGGGTCAGTACTGAGGGAGTGCCGCACTGTCAGATGGTCAGTACTGAGGGAGTGCTGCACTGTCCAGAGGGTCAGTACTGAGGGAGTGCTGCACTGTCGGAGGGGTCAGTACTGAGGGAGTGCTGCACTGTCAGAGGGTCAGTACTGTGGGAGTGCTGCACTGTCAGAGGGTCAGTACTGAGGGAGTGCTGCACTTTCAGAGGGTCAGTACTGAGGGAGTGCTGCACTGTGACAGGGTCAGTACTGAGGGAGTGCTGCACTGTCAGTGGGTCAGTACTGAGGCAGTGCTGCACTGTCAGAGGGTCAGTACTAAGGGAGTGCTGCACTGTCAGAGGGTCAGTACTGAGGGAGTGCCGCAATGTCAGAAGGTCAGTACTGAGGGAGTGCTGTACTGTCAGAAGGTCTGTAATGAGTGAGTGCTGCACTGTCAGAGGGCCAGTACCGAGGGAGTGCTGCACTGTGAGAGGGTCAGTACCGAGGGAGTGCTTCTCTGTCAGAGGGTCAGTACTGAGGGCGTGCTGCATTGTCAGAGGGTCAATACTGAGGGAGTCCTGCATTGTTGAGCCTCAGTACTGCGGGCATGCTGCACTGTCAGAGGGTCAATAATGAGGGAGTGCTGCACTGTCCGAGGGTCAGTACTGAGGAGCGCCGCACTATCAAACGGTCAGTACCGAGGGTGTGCTACACTGTCATAGGGTCAGTACTGAGGGAGTGCGGCACTGTCAGAGAGTTAGTGCTGAGGGAGTGCCGCACTGTCAGAGGGTCAGTACTGAGGGTTTGCCGCACTGTCAGAGGGTCAGTACTGAGGGAGTGCTGCACTTTCAGAGGGTCAGTACCGAGGGAGTGCTGCACTTTCAGAGGGTCAGTATTGAGGGAGTGCTGCACTGTCAGAGGGTCAGGACTGAGGGAGTGCTGCACTGTCAGAGGGTCAATACTGAGGGAGTCCTGCATTGTTGAGCCTCAGTACAGAGGGAGTACTGCACTGTCAGAGGGTCAGTACTGAGGGAGTGCTGCACTGTCAGAGGGTCAGTACTGAGGGAGTGCTGCACTGTCAGAGGGTCAGTACTGAGTGAGTGCTGCATTCTCAGAGGGTCAGTACTGAGGGAGTGCTGCACTGTCAGAGGGTCAGTACTGAGGGAGTCCTGCACTGTCAGAGGGTCAATACTGAGGGAGTGCTGCACTTTCAGAGGGTCAGTACTGAGGGAGCGCCGCGCTGTCGCAGGGTCAGTATTAAGGGAGTGCCGCACTGTCGGACGGTCAGTACTGAGGGAGTGCTGCACTGTCAGAGGGACAGTACTGAGGGAGTGCCGCACTGTCAGAGGAGCTGTACTGAGGGAGTGCTGCATTGTTGAGGGTCAGTACTGAAGGAGTGCTGCACTTTCAGAGGTTCAGTACTGAGGGAGTGCTGCACTGTCAGTGGGTCAGTACTGAGGGAGTGCCGCATTTTCGCAGGGTCAGTACTGAGGGAATGCTGCGCTGTCGGAGGGTCAGTAGTGAGGGAGAGCCGCACGGTCGCAGGGTCAGTACTGAGGAGGTGCTGCACTGTCAGAAGTTCAGTACTGAGGGAGTGCTGCATTGTCTGAGGGTCAGTACTGAGGGAGTGCCGCACTGTCAGATGGTCAGTACTGAGGGAGTGCTGCACTGTCAGAGGGTCAGTACTGAGGGTGTGCTGCATTGTCTGAGGGTCAGTACTGAGGGAGTGCTGCACTGTCAGAGGGTCAGTACTGAGGGAGAGCGGCACTGTCAAAGGGTCAGTACTGAGGGAGTGCCGCACTGTCAGAGGGTCAGTACTGAGGGAGTGCCGCACTGTCAGAGGGTCAGTACTGAGGGTTTGCCACACTGTCAGAGGGTCAGTACTGAGGGAGTGCCGCACAGTCAGAGGGTCAGTACTGAGGGAGCGCTGCACTATGAAACGGTCAGTACCGAGTGACTGCTGCACTGTCAGAGGGTCAGTACTGAGGGAGTCCTGCATTGTCAGAGGGTCAATACTGAGGGAGTGCTGCACAGTCAGAGGGTCAGTACTGAGGGAGTGCTGCACTGTCAGAGGGTCTGTACTGAGGGAGTGCTGCACTGTCAGAGGGTCAGTACTGAGGGAGAGCCGCACTGTCAGAGGGTCAGTACTGAGGGTTTACCGCACTGTCAGACGGTCAGTACTGAGGGAGTGCTGCACAGTCAGTGGGTCAGTACTGAGGGAGTGCCGCACTGTCAGAGGGTAGTACTGAGGGACTGCCGCACTATCAAACGGTCAGTACCGAGGGAGTGCTGCACTGTCAGAGGGTCAGGACTGAGGGAGTGCCGCACTGTCAGATGGTCAGTACTGAGGGAGTGCTGCACTGTCAGAGGGTCAGTACTGAGGGAGTGCTGCACTGTCGGAGGGTCAGTACTGAGGGAGTGCTGCACTGTCAGAGGGTCAGTACTGTGGGAGTGCTGCACTGTCAGAGGGTCAGTACTGAGGGAGTGCTGCACTTTCAGAGGGTCAGTACTGAGGGAGTGCTGCACTGTCAGTGGGTCAGTACTGAGGTAGTGCTGCACTGTCAGAGGGTCAGTACTGAGGGAGTGCTGCACTGTCAGATGGTCAGTACTGAGGGAGTGCCGCAATGTCAGATGGTCAGTACTGAGGGAGTGCTGTACTGTCAGAAGGTCAGTAATGAGTGAGTGCTGCACTGTCAGAGGGCCAGTACCGAGGGAGTGCTGCACTGTGAGAGGGTCAGTACCGAGGGAGTGCTTCTCTGTCAGAGGGTCAGTACTGAGGGCGTGCTGCATTGTCAGAGGGTCAACACTGAGGGAGTCCTGCATTGTTGAGCCTCAGTACTGCGGGCATGCTGCACTGTCAGAGGGTCAATACTGAGGGAGTGCTGCACTGTCCGAGGGTCAGTACTGAGGGAGCGCCGCACTATCAAACGGTCAGTACCGAGGGTGTGCTACACTGTCATAGGGTCAGTACTGAGGGAGTGCGGCACTGTCAGAGAGTCAGTGCTGAGGGAGTGCCGCACTGTCAGAGGGTCAGTACTGAGGGAGTGCTGCACTGTCAGAGGGTCAGTACTGAGGGAGTGCTGCACTGTCGGAGGGTCAGTACTGAGGGAGTGCTGCACTGTCAGAGGGTCAGTACTGTGGGAGTGCTGCACTGTCAGAGGGTCAGTACTGAGGGAGTGCTGCACTTTCAGAGGGTCAGTACTGAGGGAGTGCTGCACTGTCAGTGGGTCAGTACTGAGGCAGTGCTGCATTGTCAGAGGGTCAGTACTGAGGGAGTGCTGCACTGTCAGAGGGTCAGTACTGAGGGAGTGCCGCAATGTAAGAAGGTCAGTACTGAGGGAGTGCTGTACTGTCAGAGGGCCAGTACCGAGGGAGTGCTGCACTGTGAGAGGGTCAGTACCGAGGGAGTGCTTCTCTGTCAGAGGGTCAGTACTGAGGGCGTGCTGCATTTTCAGAGGGTCAATACTGAGGGAGTCCTGCATTGTTGAGCCTCAGTACTGCGGGCATGCCGCACTGTCAGAGGGTCAATACTGAGGGAGTGCTGCACTGTCCGAGGGTCAGTACTGAGGGAGCGCCGCACTATCAAACGGTCA
>JANJGN010001859.1:12500-102500 GCA_026770705.1 Isurus oxyrinchus | reverse complement strand
ACATACACACGTACACACACACACATTCACACGTACACACACATACACACGTACACACACACACACATACACACGTACACACACACACACACATACACACGTATACACACATACACACACACATACACACACACATACACACGTACACACACACACACATACACACGCACACACGCTCACACAGAAAAGAGAGAAAGAGACGCAGAGGTAGAGAGATAAGGACAAACAGAGAGATCGAGGCAGGGAGGGGGAATGGAGTCAAAGATGAAGAGAGACAGGGATGGAGAGAGATGGAATAGAGAGAAGGACATGGACAGAGAGAGGACAGGAGTGACGGGGACAGATAGAGTGACAGAGAGAGGAATGGACAGAAAGACAAAACAGCAAGAGGAGAAAAACAAGCAGAGAGTGATTGTTTCAGAGAGAGAATGTTGGACAGAGAGAGTGCAACAGATAGAGTGAAGGTAAGAGACATAGAGTATGCAAGGAGGGAGAGAGAGAGGGGGGGGGTAGAAAGACAGCTGAAGGGTAATGGATGCCTTTTAGACACAGTCAGGTAGACAAAGACAGAAAGTTTCAAACAGAAGGCCCTGCTGGCCTGAAGCTCAGTTTGGTTTAATTTCCGATGCCTGGCATTTCACAGCTGGTAAAAAGCGTTTCCTATCCGTGTTATGATTAGTGTAAATTAATAGGCGGCTTTCAACTAATCAGCACTGATTAAAGCTGTCAGACACTGATCGCCATACTCCATCGACACTGAACCACCCAGGACCAGCTCTGTCATGTTGCAGTTTCCATTGCATACCAAATTAAACTCTTCATTCAATAGGATTAGCTACATTCTGCACACACATTTCCCAGTAATTCATCTTCAATTCTCAGCAGTGTGTGAAACGCAGGAGGTACTGCCTATCAGGGAGCACCTGCAGCAGGAACCTCACAAGCCCTTCCTCCCTTCATCGCTCCTGCTTCACAAACTGGATTAACAGACAGGCTGATCAACCGAGAACCGGCTTCACTAAGATAAAGGTTAAATACTGCGGATGCTGGAAATCTGAAACCAAAACAGAAAATGCTGGAAAAACTCAGCAGGTCTGACAGCATCTGTGGAGAGGAAGACAGAGTTAACATTTCGAGTCCGTATGACTCTTCTCTGTCCCTCTCGCCCACTCTAACCTGTCTCCTTCTGAACTTGCCGCTCTCTGTTCTCTCAGGTCCAACCCTGACTTTGTTACCATACCCGCTGACAAGGGTGGTGCTGTTGTTGTCTGGCGCACTGACCTCTACCTCGCGGAGGCTGAGTGCCAACTCGCAGACACTTCCTCCTACCTCTCCCTGGACCATGACCCCACCACTGAACATCAAGCCATTGTTTCCAGGACTGTCATTGACCTCATCTCCTCTGGGGATCTTCCTTCCAAAGCTTCCAACCTGATAGTCGCCCAACCTCGGACGGCCCGCTTCTATCTCCTACCCAAAATCCACAAACAGGACTGTCCCGGTAGACCGATCGTGTCAGCCTGCTCCTGCCCCACAGAACTCATTTCTTCCTATCTTGACTCCATTCTCTCTCCCCTTGTCCAGTCCCTTCCCACCTACATCCATGATTCCTCTGACACCTTACGTCACATCAACAATTTCCAGTTCCCTGGCCCCAACCGCTTCCTCTTCACCATGGACGTCCAATCCCTCTACACCTCCATCCCCCACCAGGATGGTCTGAGGGCCCTTAGCTTCTTCCTCGAACAGAGGCCCGAACAATCCCCATCCACCACTACTCTCCTCCGTCTGGCTGAACTTGTTCTCACGCTGAACAATTTCTCCTTCAACTCCTCTCACTTCCTCCAAATAAAAGGTGTGGCTATGGGTACCCACATCGGCCCCAGCTATGCCTGTCTCTTTATGGGGTATGTGGAACATTCTTTGTTGCAGTCCTACTCCGGCCCCCTTCCACAACTTTTTCTCCGGTACATCGATGATTACTTCGGTGCCGCTTCATGCTCTCGTCGGGACTTGGAAAAATTTATTAATTTTGCTTCCAATCTCCACCCCTCCATCATTTTCACATGGTCCATCTCTGACACTTCCCTTCCCTTCCTTGACCTCTCTGTCTCAATCTCTGGTGATAGACTGTCCACCAATATCCATTACAAACTCACCGACTCCCACAGCTACCTCGACTACAGCTCCTCACACCCCGCTTCCTGTAAGGACTCCATCCCATTCTCCCAGTTCCTTCGCCTTCGTCGCATCTGTTCTGATGATGCTACCTTCAAAAACGGTTCCTCTGACATGTCCTCCTTCTTCCTTAACCCACAGTGATTGACAGGTTCCACTTACTTTTATTATTATTATTTTTAATTTATTTTCATTTTTAATTCATTGTTTTATCCCCACCTTTTAATCTATTCGGATCTTTTTTCCCCCACCATCCCCTCTCCTCACCCACCCCCACTAGGCCCATCTGTCACTTGCTCATGTTGTTCTTTCCAGAGTGCTTACCCTTGTCCAGCTATTACCACATTCTTCTTTCTATCCTTAATGTCACCACTAGCACCTCCTTTAGCCAGTACCTCCACCATTAACACTCCTTTGGCCTTTTATTTATGACACCTTTGTCAATCTCTCCTTTGCCTCCACCTATCACTGGCCTTCTATCCAGCTTCACCTGTCCCACCCCCCTTAAACATTATAAATTTCGCTACATTTTTACTTCCCTTAGCTCTGAAATGTTAACTCTGTTTCTCTCCCCACAGATGCTGCCAGACCTGCTGAGATTTTCCAGCATTTTGTGTTTTTGTTAGGGGTGTCACTAACTTTGGAACTCACATTTGTCATTCACAAGAATCTGCCCCTCCCTCACTGCCTCCATCATTGACCCCTTCTTCCCTTTGTACCAATGTCAGCCGTGGCTCTGTGAATAACACTCCCACCTTTCAATCAGGAGGTTGTAGGTTCAAGTCCCACTCCGGAGGTTTGAGCATAGAATCCTTGCTAACACTCCCAGTGCAGTACTGAGGGAGTGCTGTACTGTCAGATGAGCTGTTAAAACAGGCAAAAGAGCTGAATTCCTGAGGTGAGAATGACTTCTCTTGATGTCAAGGCAGCATTTGACCAAGTGTGACATCAAGGAGCTCTGGTGAAGTTGAAGTCAATGGGAATCAGGGAAATCCCTGCATTAGTTGGATTCATACCTACCTTAAAGGAAGATGGCTGTGGTTGTTGGAGGTCAGTCATCTCAGCTCCAGGACATCGCTGCAGGAGTTCCTCAGGGTAGTGTCCTCGGCCCAACCATCTTCAGCTGCTTCATCAATGACCTTCCTTCCATCATAAGGTCAGAAGTGGGGATGTTCACTGATGATTGCACCATGTTCAGCACCACTCGTGAGTCCTCAGATACTGGAGCAGTCTGTGCCTACATGCAGGAAGGCCTGGACAACATTTAGACTCAGGCAAGTAACAATCATGCCACATAAATGCCAGGCAATGATCATCGCCAACAGCAGAGAGTCCAACAACCTTCCCTTGACATTCTATGACATTACCATCGCTGAATCCCCACCATCAACATCCTGGAGGTCACCACCGGCCAGAAATTTCATTGAACCAGGCACACACATACTGTTGGTACAAGAGTAAGCCAGAGCATGGGAATCCTGTGGCGAGTAGCTCACCTTCTGACTCCCCAAAGCCTGTCCACCATCTGCAAGGCACAAGTCAGGAGTGTGATGGAATACTCCCCACTTGCCTGGATGAGGGCAGCTCCAATAACACTGAAGAAAGTTGGCACCGTTCAGAATAAAGCAGCCCATCCATCACCTTAGACATTCACTTGTACCAACTACAGGATGCACTGCAGGAATTCACCAAGGCTCCTTAGGCAGCACCTTCCAAACCCACAACCACTGGCATCCAGAAGGGCAGCAGATTGCTGGGAACACCAGCACCTGGAAGTTCCCCTCCAAGTCACTCACCATCCTGACTTGGAAATATATCACCGTTCCTTCACTGTCACTGGGTTAAAATCCTGGAACTCCCTCCCTAACAGCACTGTGGGTGTACGCTCCCACATAAACTGCAGCGGTTCAAGAAGGCAGCTCACCACCACCTTCTCAAGGGCATTGTAGGGATGTATAATAGACGCTTACATCAGACACATTGTCCTATTAAACCACTGTCCCTACAATCACTAATCTAAATTGGTTCCAGGTCTGACAACCCCTTGAATTCAAAATTCTTATCCTTGATTTGTAAATCCCTCCATGACCTCATCCCTCCCTTTATCTGTAACCTCCTCCAGCCCTCCAACCCTCCGAGCTCTGTGCTCTCCTCCGATTCTGCCCTCTTGCTCATCCCCAATTTCCTTCACCCCACCATTGAAGGCCTTGCCTTCAGCTGCCTGGGCACTAAACTCTGAATTTCCCTCTCTAATCCTCACTACCTCTCTCCCTTCCTTTAAAACCTTCCTTAAACCTACATCATTGACCAAGATTTTGACCATCTGTCCGATTTGTTGCAATTTTGACTGCCTGTTGGGACATTTTACTGTTACAGGTGCCGTATAAATGCAAGTTGTTGTTGTATCCATTCAGGCATTACCGAGCATCAACTGATTGGCCACAGCACAGGTTCTGGAAGCATCACCAGCTGACGATGGCTGCTCGTATTTGCAGATGTGCAACAGAAAATAAATGAGCAGATTTAGATGTGGCCTGCTCTCCTGCTGTGAGTGTAAATGGTAGAGAATCATTGAGTCTGACTATGTACATTCAAGAACTGAGGTTGACGGTCGCACTCCTGAAATAGATTTCAGATTGCAGGCTAATAGAATCTCCTGGTCCTGATCTAAGGATCAAATCTCTCCGAAAATAAAAGATTTAATGAGTTTTTAAGGTGTGGATAAAGAGAGAGAAAATAACAGAAGGAGAGAGATAGACAGACGGGAAAATAGCTAGAGAGAAACAGAGAGACAGACAGATAGACATAAACAACGAGAGAGAGACACACACACAAAGAGAGAGAGAGAGAGAGACAAAGAGGCAGACAGAGAGAAGAGATAGATAGAGGGAGAAGAGACAGGGAGAGAGACAGACAGACAGAAAGAAAAGAGAGGCAGGGAGAAGAGACAGACAGACAGAGAGAGAGACAGACAGACAGACAGAGAGAAACGGGAGGCAGGGAGAAGAGACAGATACAGAGGGAGAAGAGACAGACAGAGAGAAGAGACAGATACAGAGGGAGACAGAGAGAGACCAACACAGTCTGACAGAGAAACAGCAAAACAGAAAGGCAACAAACAGAGACAAAATGTGCAGAGAGCCAAGGGTAGAAGTTTGCATGGTATCATTTTTCAGATACAATGATGACTGATCTATCATCAGGAACAATTGGACCTGTAGTAACTCTGTGATTTCTGGCTGCTCCAGATGGTCACCTAAAAATGGCGTTAAGCCCCTCAGATATGGAATTCAGGGGCTGGAACACCCAGTCAAAGAACCCTCTGGAAACTGGTTTCCAATAAGTGGGACAAGGATAATAGTGAGCTGGATTTAACCAGCTCCCTGGGGATGAGCTGGCAGGACCGAGGGTTGGCAAACTAGTGGATGAGGGCATCAGGACAGGAGGTGTCTCCCTGTCACTGTGGGATATTGCCAGCATTAGGTATCTCAGCACCCAATTAAGGGCCATTTCCCAGCCCTGTCAGTATTTTGCTGGCATAAAAGCAAAATACTGCAGATGCTCGAAATTTGAAATCAGAACAGAAAACGCTGGGAAATCTCAGCAGGTCTGGCAGCATCTGTGGGGAGAGAACCAGAGTTAACCTTCCGATTCCTGAAGAGGGCTCATACGGACTCAAAACGTCAACTCTGTTTCTCTCTCCACAGATGCAGCCAGACCTGCCGAGGTTTCCCAGCGGGTTCTGTCTTTAATTAGGGTTTTACTGGCGCTGGGAGGGGTGCTGCCAGGGCATTGGGTGAGGGCTGGGGATTAGAGCAGCTCCGGGTGCCTGGAGTGAACAGGATGCAGGTGTCGACGTGGCTTGTCCGACACAGACAGGAAACAGAACCGGATCCCAGAGACAGTGCGAACGGACACCAGGGAGGGAGCGTTCCACAGCCTGACCACAGTCAGCAGGGATCCTGGGGTTAAATGGTTTAATGAAAGGAGGTTGGCGGCTGTGAGATCGCTCTGTGATCACAGCTTGAAACTGTCTGCACAAAGGGTCTGCCTCTACCGGAAGGGTCACATTAGAGAAGGTGAGAGGAGACTGAGAAACTGTCCATCCCTCCGGGGAGTTGTCATCCCGCAGCTCAGTGAGTAGTTGTGCTGCCCTGGTATCCTTGCAAGTCACATTGACCGGGAAAAGCCTGGGTCCTGAGCCCAACACTGCCCCCCCCCGCATCACTGGGTCCTGGGAGTGTTTGATGGGGACAGTGTAGAGGGAGATTTACTCTGTATCTAACCCTGTGCTGTACCTGTCCTGGGAGTGTTTGATGGGGACAGTGTAGATGGAGCTTTACTCTATCTAACCCCATGCTGTACCTGTCCTGGGAGTGTTTGATGGGGACAGTGTAGAGGGAGCTTTACTCTGTATCTAACCCTGTGCTGTACCTGTCCTGGGAGTGTTTGATGGGGACAGTGTAGATGGAGCTTTACTCTATCTAACCCCATGCTGTACCTGTCCTGGGAGTGTTTGATGGGGACAGTGTAGAGGGAGCTTTACTCTGTATCTAACCCTGTGCTGTACCTGTCCTGGGAGTGTTTGATGGGGACAGTGTAGAGGGAGATTTACTCTGTATCTAACCCCGTGCTGTACCTGTCCTGGGAGTGTTTGATGGGGACAGTGTAGAGGGAGATTTATTCTGTATTTAACCCCATGCTGTACCTGTCCTGGGAGTGTTTGATGGGGACAGTGTAGAGGGAGATTTATTCTGTATCTAACCTCGTGCTGTACCTGTCCTGGGAGTGTTTGATGGGACAGTGTAGAGGGAGCTTTACTCTGTAACTAACCCTGTGCTGTACCTGTCCTGGGAGTGTTTGATGGGGACAGTGTAGAGGGAGATTTACTCTGTATCTAACCCCGTGCTGTACCTGTCCTGGGAGTGTTTGATGGGGACAGTGTAGAGGAAGCTTTACTCTGTAACTAACCCTGTGTTGTACCTGTCCTGGGAGTGTTTGATGGGGACAGTGTAGAGGGAGCTTTACTCTGTATCTAACCCCGTGCTGTACCTGTCCTGGGAGTGTTTGATGGGGACAGTGTAGAGGGAGATTTACTCTGTATCTAACCCCATGCTGTACCTACCCTGGGAGTGTTTGATGGGGACAGTGTAGAGGGAGATTTCCTCTGTATCTAACCCCGTGCAGTACCTGTCCTGGGAGTGTTTGATGAGGACAGTGTAGAGGGAGTTTTACTCTGTATCTAACCCCGTGCTGTACCTGTCCTGGGAGTGTTTGATGGGGACAGTGTAGAGGGAACTTTACTCTGTATCTAACCCCATGCTGTACCTGTCCTGGGAGTGTTTGATGGGGACAGTGTAGAGGGAGATTTACTCTGTATCTAACGCCGTGCTGTACCTGTCCTGGGAGTGTTTGATGGGGACAGTGTAGAGGGAGCTTTACTCTGTATCTAACCCCGTGCTGTACCTGTCCTGGGAGTGTTTGATGGGGACAGTGTAGAGGGAGCTTTACCCTGTATCTAACAACATGCTGTACCTACCCTGGGAGTGTTTGATGGGGACAGTGTAGAGGGAGCTTTACTCTGTATCTAACCCCGTGCTGTACCTATCCTGGGAGTGTTTGATGGGGACAGTGTAGAGGGAGATTTACTCTGTATCTAACCCCGTGCTGTACCTGCCCTGGGAGTGTTTGATGGGGACAGTGTAGAGGGAGATTTACTCTGTATCTAACCCCACGCTGTACCTGCCCTGGGAGTGTTTGATGGGGACAGTGTAGAGGGAGATTTACTCTGTATCTAACCCCGTGCTGTACCTGTCCTGGGAGTGTTTGATGGGGACAGTGTAGAGGGAGATTTACTCTGTATCTAACCCCATGCTGTACCTGTGCTGGGAGTGTTTGATGGGGACAGTGTAGAGAGAGATTTACCCTGTATCTAACCCCGTGCTGTACCTGTGCTGGGAGTATTTGATGGGGACAGTGTAGAGGGAGATTTACTCCGTATCTAACCCCGTGCTGTACCTGTCCTGGGAGTGTTTGATGGGGACAGTGTAGAGGGAGCTTTACTCTGTATCTAACCCCGTGCTGTACCAGTCCTGGGAGTGTTTGATGGGGACAGTGTAGAGGGAGCTTTACTCTGTATCTAACCCCGTGCTGTACCTATCCTGGGAGTGTTTGATGGGGACAGTGTAAAGGGAGATTTACTCTGTATCTAACCCCACGCTGTAACTGTCCTGGGAGTGTTTGATGGGGACAGTGTAGAGGGAGATTTACTCTGTATCTAACCCCGTGCTGTACCTGTCCTGGGACTGACCCTTATTCTGGATCATGCCAACTGATCTCAAATAGGAAACAATGATGGGCTGAAGCTCATCCCCGTACTAGTCTCTCCTGGTAATGCTAAGGATTATTGGGGTACAAGTTTCACAAGCTCTGCTTTCCTGCTCCAGCCCGCGACCCCTCACTGAGAGAGTGCCTGTCTTCTAACTATTCAACAATGAGGGCATCATAGCCAAGCTCAGATTGATTCTGCCCACCTGCCCCACCAACAACCTCACACATTGGCACACTGCAGCCTCCCTCCAGGGTCCTGAGGTCAAACACAGCTGATACCTCATGCTGAGATTGCCTAACAAGACAGCACAGGATTGGAAGGTGCTGCTCACCGATCAGTGGGAGCTGGGGATTCCTGGCACCCGGGGCATGGAGGGTCTGGGGGAGGGGAGGGTGTGCAAATTGAAGCCCAAAGATGGGGGTGAGGAAATTTGGGGCTTGGGACCCGGCTGGAGATGTGGGTGTGTTGGAACTCAGGGTTAGGGGGAGGATATGGGACACAGGGTCCAGTGCTGGGGGTGGGCAGTGTGGAGCTCAGGACCCAGTGGTGAGGGTGGGGCAGTGTGGGGCTCAGGACCCAGTGGTGAGGGTGGGCTAGTGTGGGGCTCAGGACCCAGTGGTGAGGGTGGGCTAGTGTGGGGCTCAGGACCCAGTGGTGAGGGTGGGGTGATGAGTTCATGAAGCCTGGTTGAGAAATGTTTGCAGACTGCAGTATTCACAACTCACCCGATACTCTCACTGATACACAGTAACTCAGATACAATTCACACATAGATCCAAACCTACCTGTCCTTTACCTCAGCTTCTTTCTGTCTCAGTCTAGATATCTCCATCCCTGTCTCTGTCAATCTCTGTGTGTGTCTGTCTCTCTCTCTCTCTCTGCCACTGACTCTCTCTCTATACATCTGTCCCTCTCTGTATTTCTTTAATGTCTCATTCTGTGTATCTGTTCCTGTCTGTCTCTGTCTCTCCGCTTATCTGTCTCTCTGTCTGTCCCTCTCTCTCTGAGTATCTGTCTCACTATCTCTCTCTCCATTTATCTGTCGCTCTCTCTGCCCCTCTCTTTCAGTATCTGTCTCTTTATCCCTCTCTCTCTGTGTCTCTGTTTATCTGCCCCTCTGTCTGCCCCTCTCTCTCTCAGTATCTAGCTATCTCTCTGTATCTGTTTATCCGGTTCTCTGTCTACCCCTCTCTCTCAGTATCTGTCCCTCTATCTCTCTCTGTCTCTCTATTTATCTGTCTGTCTGCCCCTCTCTCTCTCTCAGGGTCTGTCTCTCCATTTACCTGTCCCTCTGTGTCTCTCTGTTTATCTGTCCCTCTGTCTGCCCCCTCTCTCTCTCTCAGTATCTGTCTCTCCGTTTATCTGTCCCTCTGTGTCTCTCTCTAGTTCCCACATCCGAATCATGCTGCTGTTGTAAATATTGCCCTCTGCAGGTGACACAGTGGGATAACAGTCATCCTCGGCTGGGAGCTGCCTTCACTTCTTCTACTGCAACCAACTGAATGTTTACTTCAGCTCAAAGTGGACCAGATGGTAATCCTGGAAGAAAATAAAGAAAATTCTAATTTATTCAATCGCAAAGGTGTGTGACATCAGCATCAAACACTCCCAGGACAGGTACAGCACGGGGTTAGATACAGAGTAAATTTCCCTCTACACCGTCCCCATCAAACACTCCCAGGACAGGTACAGCACGGGGTTAGATACAGAGTAAATCTCCCTCTACACTGTCCTCATCAAACACTCCCAGGACAGGTACAGCACGGGGTTAGATACAGAGTAAAACTCCCTCTACGCTGTCCCCATCAAACACACCCAGGACAGGTACAGCACGGGGTTAGATACAGAGTAAATCTCCCTCTACACTGTCCTCATCAAACACTCCCAGGACAGGTACAGCACGGGGTTAGATACAGAGTAAATTTCCCTCTACACTGTCCCATCAAACACTCCCAGGACAGGTACAGCACGGGGTTAGATACAGAGTAAATCTCCCTCTACACTGTCCTCATCAAACACTCCCAGGATAGGTACAGCACGGGGTTAGATTCAGAGTAAAGTTCCCTCTACACTGTCCCCATCAAACACTCCCAGGACAGGTACAGCACGGGGTTAGATACAGAGTAAATTTCCCTCTACACTGTCCCCATCAAACACTCCCAGGACAGGTACAGCACAGGGTTAGATTCAGAGTAAAGTTCCCTCTACACTGTCCCCATCAAACACTCCCAGGATAGGTACAGCACGGGGTTAGATTCAGAGTAAAGTTCCCTCTACACTGTCCCCATCAAACACTCCCAGGACAGGTACAGCATGGGTTTAGATACAGAGTAAAGCTCCCTCTACACTGTCCCCATCAAACACTCCCAGGGCAGGTACAGCACGGTGTTAGATACAGAGTAAATCTCCCTCTACACTGTCCCCATCAAACACTCCCAGGACAGGTACAGCACGGGGTTAGATACAGAGTAAATCTCCCTCTACACTGTCCCCATCAAACACTCCCAGGACAGGTACAGCACGGGGTTAGATACAGAGTAAAACTCCCTCTACGCTGTCCCCATCAAACACACCCAGGACAGGTACAGCACGGGGTTAGATACAGAGTAAATCTCCCTCTACACTGTAATAAATGCAAAATACTGAAAATCTAAAATAACAACAGGAAACATTTGAAATACTCAGCAGATCTGGTTCCAGGGATGAGGGATTTAATTTACGAGGTTGGATTAGAGAAGTTGGAACTGTTCTCCTTAGAGAAAGTTGAGAAGATTTGATGGAAGTGTTCAAAATCATGAAAGGTCTGGACAAAGCGGTTAAGGAGAAAGTGATCCCACTGGGGCAAGGATTGAGATCCAGAAGACACTGATTTAAGGTGAATGGCAAAAAAATCAAAGGCAGAATGAGGAAAAACATTTTCACACACTAAGAGGTTAGGATTCAGAATGCGCTGCCTGAGAGTGTGGTGGTAACAGATACAAACGGGCCACAATCATTATCTGAAGAGGTTGAGCAGCTTCTGTGGAGAGAGAAGCAGAGTTAACCCGATGATCCTACATTTCAAACCCTGATCATCACCTTTACCTTCCACCCAATCACAGCCCTTCCTCTTTGTTCTTCCACCCAATCACAGCCCTTCCTCTTTGTTCTTCCACCCAATCACAGCCCTTCCTCTTTTGTTCTTCCACCCAATCACAGCCCTTCCTCTTTTGTTCTTCCACCCAATCACAGCCCTTCCTCTTTGTTCTTCCACCCAATCACAGCCCTTCCTCTTTGTTCTTCCACCCAATCACAGCCCTTCCTCTTTTGTTCTTCCACCCAATCACAGCCCTTCCTCTTTTGTTCTTCCACCCAATCACAGCCCTTCCTCTTTGTTCTTCCACCCAATCACAGCCCTTCCTCTTTGTTCTTCCACCCAATCACAGCCCTTCCTCTTTTGTTCTTCCACCCAATCACAGCCCTTCCTATTTTGTTCTTCCACCCAATCACAGCCCTTCCTCTTTGTTCTTCCACCCAATCACAGCCCTTCCTCTTTGTTCTTCCACCCAATCACAGCCCTTCCTCTTTGTTCTTCCACCCAATCACAGCCCTTCCTCTTTGTTCTTCCACCCAATCACAGCCCTTCCTCTTTGTTCTTCCACCCAATCACAGCCCTTCCTCTTTGTTCTTCCACCCAATCACAGCCCTTCCTCTTTGTTCTTCCACCCAATCACAGCTCTTCCTCTTTGTTCTGTCCTCATGACTACCCATTGCATTTACCTTGCATCCATACCTGCTTTAAAACTATCCTGTGATGGGCTGAATGGTCTCCTTCTCTGCTATAAACATGTATAGCTCTGTGCTTCTAAATGTATTTTATGAGTTTTGCACTGCCCCCTGGTGCCTGACTATATTCTTCACGATGTCATGTCAGGTATTGAAGACCAATCTCAGGAACCAAGTATTTCTGGAGATAGTTTCCCTCCATCCAGACTGATGGTCCAGGCTGATTGTCAAAGATAGGAGAGGAAATTGTAGAATGAGAAGGAGAGAGAGAGAAAAGTTTGGAGCAGCTGCAAACATACAGGAGAGATACGAGGCAGGGTTGAGAAGGTGTTGCTGAGAGCGGCTGATAGATTGTTAAGTACGGTAATTAAAAAAGACCAACATCTTTTGAGAAAGTACATAGTGCTGTTCATAATCCGTAAGCAAGTGTTTAGCTTGTACCCTGTCTAAGTGGCTGCATGCAAATCAGTCTGCATGGCAAGAAGTCAACAGAGCATTTAAAATGCAGATGTTCCACTTTAATCAGGCAGTCTCACTTTAGTAGCCATCCCATAATCACGTCGCTCACACAACCTGCAGGACCAGAGCATACAGCTCCAGATGTGACACATTAACAAGCACCTGTCCCCACACCCCACACCCAGCCGACACCCTCTCACCCGCCCAAGACTCCCACAACCGCCCAGTACTCCCACTCCCACCAAACACTCCCACACACGCCCGGTACTCACACACTCACCCGGTACTCACACACCCGCCCGAAACTACCACACCCGCCTGGTACTCACACACCCGCCTGTAACTCCCACACCCGCCCGGTACTCACAGACTCGCCCGGTACTCCCACACCCGCCCGGTACTCACACACCCGCCCGGTACTCACACACCCGCCCGGTACTCACACACCCATCCAACATTCCCACACCAGCCCAGTACTCCCACACCAGCCCAACACTCCCACACCCGGCCGGTACTCCCACATCCGCCCAGTGCCCCCACACACACCCGGTACTCCCACACCCGCCCAGTACTCACACACACGCCCAGTACTCACACACCCGCCCAGTACTCACACACCCGCCCGGTTCTCACACACATGCCCAGTACTCACACACACGCTCGGTACTCACACACCTGCCTGGTACTCCCACAAACGCCCGGTACTCTCACACCCGCCCGGAACTCCCACACTCGCCCGGTACTAACACACCCGCCCTGTACTGACACACCTGCCCGGTACTCCCACACTCGCCTGGTACTCACACACCCGGCCGGTACTCACACACCCGGCCGGTACTCACATACCCGCCCGGTACTCACACACCTGCCGGGTACTCACACACTCACCCGGTACTCACACACACGCCCGGTACTCACACCATGCCCGGTAGTCACACACCCGCCCGGTATTCACACACCCGCATGGTACACTCACACCCGCCCGGTACTGTCAAAACCGCCCGGTACTCACACACCCGCCCGGTAATCACACACCCACCCGAAACCCTCTCAATCGCCCAACATTTCCAGAAACACCCGGTACTCACACACCCGTCCGGTACTCACACACTCGCCCGGTACTCACACACCCGTCCGGTATTCACACACTCACCCGGTACGCCCACACCCGCCCGGTACTAACACACCCGCCCGGTACTCACACACCCACCCGGTACTCACACACCCGCCCGGTACTCCCTCACTCGCCCGGTACTCACACACACGCCCGGTACTCACACACATGCCCGGTACTCACACACCCGCCCGGTACTCACACACCCGCCCGGTAATCACACACCCGCCCGGTACTCTCACACCCGCCCGATACTCACACACACGCCCGGTAATCTCACACCGCCTGGAACTCACACACATGCCCGGTACTCACAAACACACACGATAATCAAACACCCGCACGGTACTCACACACCCGCCCGGAACTCACACACACGCTGGTTACTCACACACCCGCCCTGTACTCACACACCCGCCCAGTACTCACACACCCGCCCGGTACTCACAAACCCGCCCGGTACTCACAAACACGCCCGGTACTCACACACCCGCCCGGTACTCACACACCCGCCCGGTACTCACAAACACGCCAGGTACTCACACATCCGCCCAGTATTCAAACACCCGCCCGCCACTCAAACACTCGCCTGTTACTCACACACCCGCCTGGTGCTCCCTCACTCGACCGGTACTCACAAACCCGCCCGGTACTCACACACACGCCCGGTACACACACACACGCCCGGTACTCACACACCCACCCGGTATTTACACACACACCCGGAACTCTCACACTCGCCTGCTACTCCCACACACGCCTGGTAATCCCACAAAGGCCCGGTACTCACACACAAGCCCGGTACTCAAACACCCACCCGGCACTCACACACCCGCTCATAACTCACACACATGCCCGGTACTCACACACTCGCCCGGTAATCCCACAGCCGCCCGGTACTCACACACCCGCCAGGTACTCACACATCCGCCCAACACTCACACACCCGCCCGGTACACCCACACTCACCAATTACTCCCACACCAGCCCGGTACTCACACACTCGCCCAGTACTCACACAACCGCCCGGTACTCACACACCCGACCGGTACTCACAAACCCGCCCGGTACTCACACACATGCCCGGTACTCACAAAGCCGCCTGGTACTCACACACCCGCCTGGTACTCATACACACGCCCGGTTCTCCTACACCCGCCCGGTACTCACACACCCGCCTGGTACTCATACACACGCCCGGTTCTCCCACACCCGCCCGGTACTCACACACCCGCCCGGTGCTCCGACACCCACCCGGTACTCACACACGGGCCCAACAGTCCCACACTCGCCCGGTACTCACACACCCGCCCGGTACTCACACACCTGCCCGGAACTCACACACCCGCCCGGTACACCCACACCCGCCCTGTACTCACACACACGCCCGGTACTCACACAGACGCCCAGTACACCCACACTCGCCCGGAACTCTCACACCCGCCCGGTATTCCCATACCCGCACGGTACTCACACACCCGCATGGTACTCCCACACCCGCCCAACACTCACACACCCGCCCGGTACTCCCTCACCCGCCCGGTACTGCCACACCCGCCTGGTACTCCCAGACCCGCCCAACACTCCCACACCCGCCCGGTACTCACACACCCGCCCGGTACTCACACACATGTCCGGTACTCTCACACATGCCCAACACTCCCACACCCGCCCAGGACTGACACACCCACCCGGTACTCACACACACGCCCGGTACTCACACACACACCCGGTAATCTCAGACCCGCCGGGAACTCACACACACTTCCGGAACTCACACACACACCCGATACTCAAACACCCGCCCGGTACTCACACACCAGCCCGGGACTCACACACACGCCCGGTACTCACACACCCACCCGGTATTTACACACACACCCGGAACTCTCACACTCGCCTGCTACTCCCACACACGCCTGGTAATCCCTCAAAGGCCCAGTACACCCACACTCGCCCGGAACTCTCACACCCGCCCGGTATTCCCATACCCGCACGGTACTCACACACCCGCATGGTACTCCCACACCCGCCCAACACTCACACACCCGCCCGGTACTCCCTCACCCGCCCGGTACTGCCACACCCGCCTGGTACTCCCAGACCCGCCCAACACTCCCACACCCGCCCGGTACTCACACACCCGCCCGGTACTCACACACATGTCCGGTACTCTCACACATGCCCAACACTCCCACACCCGCCCAGGACTGACACACCCACCCGGTACTCACACACACGCCCGGTACTCACACACACACCCGGTAATCTCAGACCCGCCGGGAACTCACACACACTTCCGGAACTCACACACACACCCGATACTCAAACACCCGCCCGGTACTCACACACCAGCCCGGGACTCACACACACGCCCGGTACTCACACACCCACCCGGTATTTACACACACACCCGGAACTCTCACACTCGCCTGCTACTCCCACACACGCCTGGTAATCCCTCAAAGGCCCGGTACTCACACACACGCCCAGTACTCACAAACCCGCCCGGCATTCACACACCCGCTCATAACTCACACACATGCCCGGTACTCACACACTCGCCTGGTAATCCCACAGCCGCCCGGTACTCACACACCCGCCTGGTACTCACACATCCGCCCAACACTCAAACACCTGCCTGGTACACCCACCCTCACCCATTACTCTCACACCCGCCCGGAACTCACACACTCGCCCGGTACTCACAAACCCCCGTGGTACTCACACAGCTGCCCGGTACTCACAAACATGCCCGGTACACCCTCACCCGCCCAGTACTCACACACACGCCCGGTACTCACACACACGCCCGGTACACACACACGCGCCCAGAACTCTCACACCCGCCCGGTATTCCCATACCTGCACGGTACTCACACACCCGCATGGTACTCCCACACCCGCCCAACACTCACACACCCACCCGGTACTCCCTCACCCACCCGGTACTGCCACACCCGCCTGGTACTCCCAGACCCGCCCAACACTCCCACACCCGCCCGGTACTCACACACCCGACCGGTACTCACACACCCGCCCGGTACTCACACAAATGTCCGGTACTCTCACACATGCCCCACACTCCCACAGCCGCCCAGTACTGACACACCTGCCCAGTACTCACACACCCGCCCGATACTCACACACCCGCCGGTACTCAAACACACGCCCGGTACTCACACACACGCCCGGTACTCACACACCCGCCCGGTAATCACACTCACGCCCGGTACTCACACACCCGCCCGGTCCTCACACACACGCCCGGTACGCAGACACCCACTCGGTACTCACACACCCGCCCGCTACTCACACAACCGCCCGGAACTCACACACAAGCCCGGTACCCACACACCCGGCCAACACTCCCACACCCGCCCGGTACTCACACACCCGCCCGGTATTCACACACCCGCCCGGTACTCACAAACCTGCACGGTACTCACACACCTGCCCTGTACTCACACACCCGCCCAGTACTCACACACGCGCCCGGTACTCACACACACGCCCGGTACTCACACACCCGACCGGTACTCACAAACCCGCCCGGTACTCACACACATGCCCGGTACTCACAAAGCCGCCTGGTACTCACACACCCGCCTGGTACTCATACACACGCCCGGTTCTCCTACACCCGCCCGGTACTCACACACCCGCCTGGTACTCATACACACGCCCGGTTCTCCCACACCCGCCCGGTACTCACACACCCGCCCGGTGCTCTGACACCCACCCGGTACTCACACACGGGCCCAACAGTCCCACACTCGCCCGGTACTCACACACCCGCCCGGTACTCACACACCTGCCCGGAACTCACACACCCGCCCGGTACACCCACACCCGCCCTGTACTCACACACACGCCCGGTACTCACACAGACGCCCGGTACACCCACACTCGCCCGGAACTCTCACACCCGCCCGGTATTCCCATACCCGCACGGTACTCACACACCCGCATGGTACTCCCACACCCGCCCAACACTCACACACTCGCCCGGTACTCCCTCACCCGCCCGGTACTGCCACACCCGCCTGGTACTCCCAGACCCGCCCAACACTCCCACACCCGCCCGGTACTCACACACACGCCCGGTACTCACACACATGTCCGGTACTCTCACACATGCCCAACACTCCCACACCCGCCCAGGACTGACACACCCACCCGGTACTCACACACACGCCCGGTACTCACACACACACCCGGTAATCTCAGACCCGCCGGGAACTCACACACACTTCCGGAACTCACACACACACCCGATACTCAAACACCCGCCCGGTACTCACACACCAGCCCGGGACTCACACACACGCCCGGTACTCACACACCTACCCGGTATTTACACACACACCCGGAACTCTCACACTCGCCTGCTACTCCCACACACGCCTGGTAATCCCTCAAAGGCCCGGTACTCACACACACGCCCAGTACTCACAAACCCGCCCGGCATTCACACACCCGCTCATAACTCACACACATGCCCGGTACTCACACACTCGCCTGGTAATCCCACAGCCGCCCGGTACTCACACACCTGCCTGGTACTCACACATCCGCCCAACACTCAAACACCTGCCTGGTACACCCACCCTCACCCATTACTCTCACACCCGCCCGGAACTCACACACTCGCCCGGTACTCACAAACATGCCCGGTACACCCACACCCGCCCAGTACTCACACACACGCCCGGTACTCACACACACGCCCGGTACACACACACGCGCCCAGAACTCTCACACCCGCCCGGTATTCCCATACCTGCATGGTACTCACACACCCGCATGGTACTCCCACACCCGCCCAACACTCCCTCACCCGCCCGGTACTGCCACACCCGCCCGGTACTGCCACACCCGCCTGGTACTCACAAACATGCCCAGTACTCACACACCCGCCCGGTACTCACACACCCGCCCGGCACTCACACACACGCCCGGTACTCACACACACGCCCGCTACTCACACACCCGCCCGATACTCACACACTCGCTCAGTGCTCACATACTCGCCCGGTACTCACACACCCGCCCAGTACTCAGACACCCGCCCGGTACTCACACACCCGCCCAGTACTCACACACCCGCATGGTACTATAACAGCCGCCCGCTACTCTCAAACCGCCTGGTACTCTCACACACGCCCGGTACTGACAAACACGCCCGATACTCACACATACACCCGCTATTCACACACCCGCCCGCTACTCAAACACTCGCCTGTTACTCACACACCCGCCCGGTGCTCCCTCACTCGACCGGTACTCACACACCTGCCCGGTACTCACACATACGCCCGGTACACACACACACCCGCCCGGTACTCACACACCCACCCAGTATTCACACACCCGCATGGTACTCACACACCCACCCGGTACTCTCACACATGCCCGGTACTCCCACACACGCCTGGTACTCCCACACACGCCTGGTACTCACACACACGCGCGGTAATCAAACACACACCCGGCACTCACACACCCGCCCGGTACCCACACACCCGCCCTTAACTCACACACATGCCCGGTACTCACACACTCGCCCGGTAATCCCACAGCCGCCTGGTACTCACACACCCGCCCGGTATTCACACACCCGCATGGTACTCACATACCCGCCCGGTACACTCACACACGCCCGGTACTCCCACACACGCCCGGTACTCACACACACGCCCAGTAATCACACACACACCCGGTACTCACACATCCGCCCAGTACTCACACACCCGCCCAACACTCAAACACGTGCCCGGTACACCCACACTAACCCATTACTCCCACACCCACCCGGTACTCACACACACGCCCAGTACTCACACACAGGTCCGGTAGTCACACACCCGCCCGGTACTCACACAAATGTCCGGTACTCTCACACACGCCCAACACTCCCACAGCCGCCCATTACTGACACACCTGCCCAGTACTCACACACCCGCCCGATACTCACACACCCGCCGGTACTCACACACACGCCCGGTACTCACACACCCGCCCGGTAATCACACTCACGCCCGGTACTCACACACCCGCCCGGTCCTCACACACACGCCCGGTACGCAGACACCCACCCGGTACTCACACACCCGCCCGCTACTCACACAACCGCCCGGAACTCACCCACAAGCCCGGTACCCACACACCCGGCCAACACTCCCACACCCGCCCGGTATTCACACACCCGCCCGGTATTCACACACCCGCCCGGTACTCACAAACCTGCACGGTACTCACACACCTGCCCTGTACTCACACACCCGCCCGGTACTCACACACGCGCCCGGTACTCACACACGCGCCCGGTACTCACACACACGCCCGGTACTCACACACCCGCCCAGTATTCACACACCCGCCCGGTACTCCCACACATGCCCGGTACTCACACACACGTCCGGTACTCACACACCCGCCCGGTACTCACATACACGCCCGGTACGCACACACCCTCCCGGTACTCACACACCCTCCCGGTACTCACACACCCGCCCGGTACCCACACACCCGCCCGGAACTCACACACAAGCCCGCTACCCACACACCCGGCCAACACTCCCACACCCGCCCGATACTTAAACACACGCCCGGTACTCAGACACCCGCCCAACACTCCCAGACCCGCCCGATACTCACACACTCGCTCAGTACTCACACACTCGCCCGGTACTCACATACTCGCTCAGTACTCACACACCCGCCCGGTACTCACACACCCGCCAGTACTAACACACACGCCCGATACTCACACACCCGCCGGTACTCACACACCCGCCCGGTAATCAAACTCACGCCCGGTACTCACACACCCGCCCGGTCCTCACAGACACGCCCGGTACGCAGACACCCACCCGGTACTCACACACCCGCCCGCTACTCACACAACCGCCCGGAGCTCACACACAAGACCGGTACCCACACACCCGGCCAACACTCCCACACCCGCCCGGTACTCACACACCCGCCTGGTATTCACACACCCGCCCGGTACTCACACACCTGCACGGTACTCACACACCTGCCCTGTACTCACACACCCGCTCAGTACTCACAAACCCGCCTGGTACTCCCACACATGCCCGGTACTCACACACACGTCCGGTACTCACACACCCGCCCGGTATTCACACACACGCCCGGTACGCACACACCCTCCCGGTACTCACACACCTGCCCGGTACCCACATACCCGCCCGGAACTCACATACCCGCCCGGAACTCACACACAAGCCCAGTGCCCACACACCCGGCCAACACTCCCACACCCGCCCGGTACTCAAACACACGCCCGGTACTCACACACCCGCCCAACACTCCCAGACCCGCCCGATACTCACACACTCGCTCAGTACTCACACACTCGCCCGGTACTCACATGCTCGCTAAGTACTCACACACCCGCCCGGTACTCACACACCCGCCGGTACTCACACACACGCCCGATACTCACACACCCGCCGGTACTCACACACACGCCCGGTACTCACACACACGCCCGGTACTCACACACACGCCCGGTACTCACACACCCGCCCGGTCCTCACAGACACGCCCGGTAAGCAGACACGCACCCGGTACTCACACAACCGCCCGGAACTCACACACAAGACCGGTACCCACACACCCGGCCAACACTCCCACACCCGCCCGGTACTCAAACACACGCCCGGTACTCACACACCCGCCCAACACTCCCAGACCCGCCCGATACTCACACACTCGCTCAGTACTCACACACTTGCCCGATACTCACATGCTCGCTCAGTACTCACACACCCGCCCGGTACTCACACACACGCCCGATACTCACACACCCGCCCGGTACTCATACACACGCCCGGTACTCACACACCCGCCCAACACTCCCAGACCCGCCCGATACTCACACACTCGCTCAGTACTCACACACTTGCCCGGTACTCACATGCTCGCTCAGTACTCACACACCCGCCCGGTACTCACACACACGCCCGATACTCACACACCCGCCGGTACTCATACACACGCCCGGTACTCACACACACGCCCGGTACTCACACACCCGCCCGGTAATCACACTCACGCCCGGTACTCACACACCCGCCCGGTCCTCACACACACGCCCGGTACGCAGACACGCACCCGGTACTCACACAACCGCCCGGAACTCACACACAAGACCGGTACCCACACACCCGGCCAACACTCCCACACCTGCCCGGTACTCACACACCTGCCCGGTATTCACACACCCGCCCGGTACTCACACACCTGCACGGTACTCACACACCTGCCCTGTACTCACACACCCGCCCAGTACTCACAAACCCGCCCGGTACTCACACACCCGCCCGGTACTCACACACACGCCCGGTACTCACACACCCGCCCGGTATTCACACACACGCCCGGTACTCCCACACATGCCCGGTACTCACACACACGTCCGGTACTCACACACCCGCCCGGAACTCACACACACGCCCGGTACGCACACACCCTCCTGGTACTCACACACCCGCCCGGTACTCACACACCCGCCCGGTACTCACACACCCGCCCGGCACTCACACACTCGCTCAGTACTCACACACCCGCCCGGTACTCACACACCCGCCCGGTACTCACACACCCGCCCGGTACTCACACACCCGCCCGGTACTCACACACCCGCCCGGTACTCACACACCCGCCCGGTACTCACACACCCGCCCGGTACTCACACACCCGCCCGGTACTCACAAACATGCCCAGTACTCACACACCCGCCCGGTACTCACACACCCGCCCGGTGCTCCCTCACTCGACCGGTACTCACACACCCGCCCGGTACTCACAAACATGCCCAGTACTCACACACCCGCCCGGTACTCACACACCCGCCCGGCACTCACACACACGCCCGGTACTCACACACACGCCCGGTACTCACACACCCGCCTGGTACTCACACACATGCCCGGTACTCACACACACGCATGGTACTATAACAGCCGCCCGCTACTCTCAAACCGCCTGGTACTCTCACACACGCCCGGTACTGACAAACACGCCCAGTACTCACACACCCACCCGGTGCTCCCTCACTCGACCGGTACTCACACACCTGCCCGGTACTCACACATACGCCCGGTACACACACACACACCCGCCCGGTACTCACACACCCACCCAGTATTCACACACCCGCATGGTACTCACACACCCACCCGGTACTCTCACACATGCCCGGTACTCCCACACACGCCTGGTACTCACACACACGCGCGGTAATCAAACACACACCCGGCACTCACACACCCGCCCGGTACCCACACACCCGCCCTTAACTCACACACATGCCCGGTACTCACACACTCGCCCGGTAATCCCACAGCCGCCTGGTACTCACACACCCGCCCGGTACTCACACACCCGCCCGGTATTCACACACCCGCATGGTACTCACATACCCGCCCGGTACACTCACACACGCCCGGTACTCCCACACACGCCCGGTACTCACACACACGCCCAGTAATCACACACACACCCGGTACTCACACATCCGCCCAGTACTCACACACCCGCCCAACACTCAAACACGTGCCCGGTACACCCACACTAACCCATTACTCCCACACCCGCCCGGTACTCACACACACGCCCAGTACTCACACACAGGTCCGGAACTCAAACACTCGCCTGGTACTCACACACCCGACCGGTACTCACACACCCGCCCGGTAGTCACACACCCGCCCGGTACTCACACAAATGTCCGGTACTCTCACACACGCCCAACACTCCCACAGCCGCCCATTACTGACACACCTGCCCAGTACTCACACACCCGCCCGATACTCACACACCCGCCGGTACTCACACACACGCCCGGTACTCACACACCCGCCCGGTAATCACACTCACGCCCGGTACTCACACACCCGCCCGGTCCTCACACACACGCCCGGTACGCAGACACCCACCCGGTACTCACACACCCGCCCGCTACTCACACAACCGCCCGGAACTCACCCACAAGCCCGGTACCCACACACCCGGCCAACACTCCCACACCCGCCCGGTATTCACACACCCGCCCGGTATTCACACACCCGCCCGGTACTCACAAACCTGCACGGTACTCACACACCTGCCCTGTACTCACACACCCGCCCGGTACTCACACACGCGCCCGGTACTCACACACGCGCCCGGTACTCACACACACGCCCGGTACTCACACACCCGCCCGGTATTCACACACCCGCCCGGTACTCCCACACATGCCCGGTACTCACACACACGTCCGGTACTCACACACCCGCCCGGTACTCACATACACGCCCGGTACGCACACACCCTCCCGGTACTCACACACCCTCCCGGTACTCACACACCCGCCCGGTACCCACACACCCGCCCGGAATTCACACACAAGCCCGCTACCCACACACCCGGCCAACACTCCCACACCCACCCGATACTTAAACACACGCCCGGTACTCAGACACCCGCCCAACACTCCCAGACCCGCCCGATACTCACACACTCGCTCAGTACTCACACACTCGCCCGGTACTCACATACTCGCTCAGTACTCACACACCCGCCAGTACTCACACACACGCCCGATACTCACACACCCGCCGGTACTCACACACCCGCCCGGTAATCAAACTCACGCCCGGTACTCACACACCCGCCCGGTCCTCACAGACACGCCCGGTACGCAGACACCCACCCGGTACTCACACACCCACCCGCCACTCACACAACCGCCCGGAGCTCACACACAAGACCGGTACCCACACACCCGGCCAACACTCCCACACCCGCCCGGTACTCACACACCCGCCTGGTATTCACACACCCGCCCGGTACTCACACACCTGCACGGTACTCACACACCTGCCCTGTACTCACACACCCGCTCAGTACTCACAAACCCGCCCAGTACTCCCACACATGCCCGGTACTCACACACACGTCCGGTACTCACACACCCGCCCGGTATTCACACACACGCCCGGTACGCACACACCCTCCCGGTACTCACACACCCGCCCGGTACCCACATACCCGCCCGGAACTCACATACCCGCCCGGAACTCACACACAAGCCCAGTGCCCACACACCCGGCCAACACTCCCACACCCGCCCGGTACTCAAACACACGCCCGGTACTCACACACCCGCCCAACACTCCCAGACCCGCCCGATACTCACACACTCGCTCAGTACTCACACACTCGCCCGGTACTCACATGCTCGCTAAGTACTCACACAACCGCACGGTACTCACACACCCGCCGGTACTCACACACACGCCCGATACTCACACACCCGCCGGTACTCACACACACGCCCGGTACTCACACACACGCCCGGTACTCACACACACGCCCGGTACTCACATACCTGCCCGGTAATCACACTCACGCCCGGTACTCACACACCCGCCCGGTCCTCACAGACACGCCCGGTAAGCAGACACGCACCCAGTACTCACACAACCGCCCGGAACTCACACACAAGACCGGTACCCACACACCCGGCCAACACTCCCACTACCGCCCGGTACTCACACACCCACCCGGTATTCACACACCCGCCCAGTACTCACACACCTGCATGGTACTCACACACCTGCCCTGTACTCACACACCCGCCCAGTACTCACAAACCCGCCCGGTACTCACACACGCGCCCGGTACTCACACACACACCCGCTACTCACACACCCGCCCGATACTCACACACTCGCTCAGTACTCACACACCCGCCCGGTACTCACACACCCGCCCAGTACTCAGACACCCGCATGGTACTATAACAGCCGCCCGCTACTCTCAAACCGCCCGGTACTCTCACACACGCCCGGTACTCACAAACACGCCCGATACTCACACATCCACCCGCTATTCACACACCCGCCCGCTACTCAAACACTCGCCTGTTACTCACACACCCGCCCGGTGCTCCCTCACTCGACCGGTACTCACACACCTGCCCGGTACTCACACACACGCCCGGTACACACACACACCCGCCCAGTACTCACACACCCGCCCAGTATTCACACACCCGCATGGTACTCACACACCCGCCTGGTACTCTCACACATGCCCGGTACTCCCACACACGCCTGGTACTCACACACACGCGCGGTAATCAAACACACACCCGGCACTCACACACCCGCCCAGTACCCACACACCCGCCCTTAACTCACACACATGCCCGGTACTCACACACTCGCCCGGTAATCCCACAGCCACCTGGTACTCACACACCCGCCCGGTACTCACACACCCGCCCGGTACTCACACACCCGCCCGGTACTCACACAAATGTCCGTTACTCTCACACACGCCCAACACTCCCACAGCCGCCCAGTACTCACACACCCGCCCAGTACTCACACACCCACCCGGTACTCACACACCCGCCCGGTACTCACACACAAGCCCAGAACTCACACACACGACCGGTACTCACACACCCGCCCGGTCCTCACACACACGCCCGGTACGCAGACACCCACCCAGTACTCACACACCCGCCCGGTACTCACACAACCGCCCGGAACTCACACACAAGCCCGGTACCCACACACCCGTCCAACACTCCCACACCCGCCCGGTACTCACACACCCGCCCGGTATTCACACACCCGCCCGGTACTCACAAACCTGCACGGTACTCACACAACTGCCCTGTACTCACACAACCGCCCAGTACTCACACACCCGCCCGATACTCACACACGTGCCCGGTACTCACACACACGCCCGGTACTCACACATCCGCCCGGTATTTACACACCCGCCCGGTACTCCCACACATGCCCGGTACTCACACACACATCCGGTACTCACACACCCGCCCGATACTCGCACACACGCCCGGTACGCACACACGCTCCCGGTACACACACACCCGCCCGGTACCCACACACCCACCCGGAACTCACACACAAGACCGGTACCCACACACCCGGCCAACACTCCCACACCCGCCCGGTACTCAAACACCCGCCCAACACTCCCAGACCCGCCTGATACTCACACACTCGCTCAGTACTCACACACTCGCCCGGTACTCACAGACTCACTCAGTACTCACACACCCGCCCGGTACTCACACACCCGCCCAGTACTCACACACCCGCATGGTACTATAACAGCCGCCCGCTACTCTCAAACCCGCCCGGTACTCTCATACCCGCCCGGTACTCACAAACATGCCCGGTACTCACACACCCGCCCGGTACTCACACACCCGCCCGCCAATCACACACCCGCCCGGTACTCACACATATGCCCGGTACTCACACATCCGCCCGCTATTCACACACCCGCCCGCTACTCAAACACTCGCCTGTTACTCACACACCCGCCCGGTGCTCCCTCACTCGACCGGTACTCACACACCCGCCCGGTACTCACACACACGCCCGGTACACACACACCCGCCTGGTATGCACACACCCGCCCGGTACTCCCACACACGTCCGGTACTCACACACATGCCCGGTAATCACACACACACCCGGTACTCACACACCCGCCTGGTACCCACACACCCGCCCGTAACTCACACACATGCCCGGTACTCACACACTCGCCCGGTAATCCCACAGCCGCCCGGTACTCACACACCCGCCCGGTACTTACACATCCGTCCAACACTCACACATCCGCCCGGTACTCACACACCCGCCCGGTACTTACACATCCGCCCAGTACTCACACACCCGCCCAACACTCAAACACGCGCCCGGTACACCCACACTCACACATTACTCCCACACCCGCCCGGTAATCACACACACGCCCAGTACTCACACACAGGTCCGGAACTCACACACTCGCCTGGTACTCACACACACGCCCGGTACTCACAAACCCGCCCAGTACTCACACACACGCCCAGTACTCACAAAGCCGCCTGGTATTCACACACCCGCCTGGTACTCATACACACGCACAAAAATCCCACACCCGCCCGGTACTCACACACCCGCCTGGTACTCACACACACGCCCGGTACTCATAAAACCGCCCAACACTCCCACACACGCCCGGTACTCCCACACCCGCACGGTACTCCCACACCCGCCCGGTACTCACAAACACGCCCGATACTCACACATCCACCCGCTATTCACACACCCGCCCGCTACTCAAACACTCGCCTGTTACTCACACACCCGCCCGGTGCTCCCTCACTCGACCGGTACTCACACACCTGCCCGGTACTCACACACATGCCCGGTACACACACACACCCGCCTGGTACTCACACACCCGCCCGGTATTCACACACCCGCATGGTACTCACACACCCGCCCGGTACTCTCACACACGCCCGGTACTCCGACACACGCCTGGTACTCACACACACGCGCGGTAATCACACACACACCCGGTACTCACACACCCGTCCGGTACCCACACACCCGCCCTTAACTCACACACATGCCCGGTACTCACACACTCGCCCGGTAATCCCACAGCCGCCTGGTACTCACACACCCGCCCGGTACTCACACACCCGCCCGGTATTCACACACCCGCATGGTACTCACATACCCGCCCGGTACACTCACACACGCCCGGTACTCCCACACACGCCCGGTACTCACACACACGCCCAGTAATCACACACGCACCCGGTACTCACACATCCGCCCAGTACTCACATACCCGCCCGGTACTCACACACACGCCCAGTACTCACACACAGGTCCGGAACTCACACACTCGCCTGGTACTCACACACACACCCGGTACTCACACATCCGCCCAGTACTCACACACCCGCCCAACACTCAAACACGTGCCCGGTACACCCACACTCACCCATTACTCCCACACCCGCCCGGTACTCACACACACGCCCAGTACTCACACACAGGTCCGGAACTCACACACTCGCCTGGTACTCACACACCCGACCGGTACTCACACACCCGCCCAGTACTCACACACACACCCGGTACTCACACACTCGCCCGGTACTCACACACTCGCCCGGTAATCCCACAGCCACCCGGTACTCACACACCTGCCCGGTACTCACACATCCACCCAACACTCAAACACCTGCCCGGTACACCCACCCTCACTCATTACTCCCACACCCGCCCGGAACTCACACACTCGCCCGGTACTCACACACCCCCCCGGTACTCACACACCCGCCCGTTAATCACACACCCGCCCGGTACTCACACATCCACCCAACACTCAAACACCTGCCCGGTACACCCACCCTCACTCATTACTCCCACACCTGCCCGGAACTCACACACTCGCCCGGTACTCACACACCCCCCCGGTACTCACACACCCGCCCGGTACTCACTAACTCGCCCGGTATTCACACACCCCCCCGGTACTCACACACCCGCCCGGTACTCACACACCCGCCCGGTATTCCCATACCTGCACGGTACTCACATACCCGCATGGTACTCCCACACCCGCCCAACACTCACACACCCGCCCGGTACTCCCTCACCCGCCCGGTACTGCCACACCCGCCTGGTACTCCAGACCCGCCCAACAATCCCACACCCGCCCGGTACTCACACACCCGCCCGGTACTCACACACCCGCCCGGTACTCACACAAATGTCCGTTACTCTCACACACGCCCAACACTCCCACAGCCGCCCAGTACTCACACACCCGCCCAGTACTCACACACCCGCCCGGTACTCACACACCCGCCCGGTACTCACACACACGCCCAGAACTCACACACACGACCGGTACTCACACACCCGCCCGGTCCTCACACACACGCCCGGTACGCAGACACCCACCCGGTACTCACACACCCGCCCGCTACTCACACAACCGCCCGGAACTGACACACAAGCCCGGTACCCACACACCCGTCCAACACTCCCACACCCGCCCGGTACTCACACACCCGCCCGGTATTCACACACCCGCCCGGTACTCACAAACCTGCACGGTACTCACACAACTGCCCTGTACTCACACAACCGCCCAGTACTCACACACCCGCCCGATACTCACACACGTGCCCGGTACTCACACACACGCCCGGTACTCACACATCCGCCCGGTATTTACACACCCGCCCGGTACTCCCACACATGCCCGGTACTCACACACACGTCCGGTACTCACACACCCGCCCGATACTCGCACACACGCCCGGTACGCACACACGCTCCCGGTACACACACACCCGCCCGGTACCCACACACCCACCCGGAACTCACACACAAGACCGGTACCCACACACCCGGCCAACACTCCCACACCCGCCCGGTACTCAAACACACGCCCGGTACTCACACACCCGCCCAACACTCCCAGACCCGCCTGATACTCACACACTCGCTCAGTACTCACACACTCGCCCGGTACTCACAGACTCACTCAGTACTCACACACCCGCCCGGTACTCACACACCCGCCCAGTACTCACACACCCGCATGGTACTATAACAGCCGCCCGCTACTCTCAAACCCGCCCGGTACTCTCATACCCGCCCGGTACTCACAAACATGCCCGGTACTCACACACCCGCCCGGTACTCACACACCCGCCCGCCAATCACACACCCGCCCAGTACTCACACATATGCCCGGTACTCACACATCCGCCCGCTATTCACACACCCGCCCGCTACTCAAACACTCGCCTGTTACTCACACACCCGCCCGGTGCTCCCTCACTCGACCGGTACTCGCACACCCGCCCGGTACTCACACACACGCCCGGTACACACACACCCGCCTGGTACGCACACACCCGCCCGGTACTCTCACACACGCCCAGTACTCCCACACACGTCCGGTACTCACACACATGCCCGGTAATCACACACACACCCGGTACTCACACACCCGCCTGGTACCCACACACCCGCCCGTAACTCACACACATGCCCGGTACTCACACACTCGCCCGGTAATCCCACAGCCGCCCGGTACTCACACACCCGCCCGGTACTTACACATCCGCCCAGTACTCACACACCCGCCCAACACTCAAACACGTGCCCGGTACACCCACACTCACCCATTACTCCCACACCCGCCCGGTAATCACACACACGCCCAGTACTCACACACCCGCCCAACACTCAAACACGTGCCCGGTACACCCACACTCACACATTACTCCCACACAAGCCCGGTACTCACACACACGCCCAGTACTCTCACACAGGTCCGGAACTCACACACTCGCCTGGTACTCACACACCCGACCGGTACTCACAAACCCGCCCAGTACTCACACACACGCCCGGTACTCACAAAGCTGCCTGGTATTCACACACCCGCCTGGTACTCATACACACGCACAAAAATCCCACACCCGCCCGGTACTCACACACCCGCCCAACACTCCCACACACGCCCTGTACTCCCACACCCGCCCGGTACTCCCACACTCGCCCGGTACTCACACAAGCGCCCGCTACTCACACACCCGCCTGGTACTCACACACTCGCCCGGTACTCACATACTCGCCCGGTACTCACACACCCGCCCGGTGCTCTGACACCCACCCGGTACTCACACACGGGTCCAACAGTCCCACACTCGCCCGGTACTAACTCACCTGCCCGGTAATCACACATCTGCCCGGTACTCACACACCTGCCCGGTACTCACACAGATGCCCGGTACTCCCACACTTGCCCGGAACTCTCACACCTGCCCGGTATTCCCACACCCGCACGGTACTCACACACCCGCATGATACGCGCACACCCACCCAACACTCACACACCCGCCCGGTACTCCCTCACCCGCCCGGTACTGCCACACTCGCCTGGTACTCCCAGACCCGCCCAACACTCCCATACCCACCCGGCACTCACACACCTGCCCAAGACTCCCACACCCGCCCGGTACTCACACACCCGCCCAGTACTGACACACCCGCCCGGTACTCTCACACCCGCATGGCACTCACACACCTGCCCGATACTCTCACACACGCCCGGTACTCTCACACCCGCCCGGTACTCGCTCAACCACCCGGTAATCACAAAGACGCCTGGTACACTCACACCCACCCGGTACTCGCACACACGCCCGGTACTCACACATCCGCCCGGTAATCACACTCACGCCCGGTACTCACACACCCGCCCGGTCCTAACACACCCGCCCGGTACTCACACACCCGCCCGGTCCTAACACGCCCGCCCGGTACTCACACACCCACCCGGTACTCACACACCCGCATGGTACAAACACACCCGCCCGGTACTCACACACCCGCCCAGTACTCACACACCCGCCCGGTACTCACAAACACTCCCAAAACTCCCCGACCCGCCCGATACTCATGCACTCGCTCAGTACTCACACACCCACCCGGTACTCACACACCCGCCCAGTACTCACCCACCCGCATGGTACTATAACAGACGCCCGCTACTCTCAAACTGCCCGGAACTCTCACACCCGCCCGGTACTCACACACACGCCCGGTACTCACACATCCGCCCGCTATTCACACACCCGCCCGCTACTCAAACACTCGCCTGTTACTCACACACCCGCCCGGTGCTCCCTCACTCGACCGGTAATCACACACCTGCCCGGTACTCACACACACGCCCGGTACACACACACACCCGCCCGGTACTCACACACCCGCCCAGTATTCACACACCCGCATGGTACTCACACACCCGCCCGGTACTCTCACACACGCCCAGTAAACCCACACATGCCTTGTACTCACACACGCGCGGTAATCACACACGCACCCAGTACTCACACACCCGCCCGGTACCCACACACCTGCCCTTAACTCACACACATGCCCGGTACTCACACACTGCCCGGTAATCCCACAGCCGCCTGGTACTCACACACCCGCCCGGTACTCACACACCCGCCCAGTATTCACACACCCGCATGGTACTCACACACCCGCCCAGTACTCACACACCCGCCCGGTACTCACAAACACTCCCAACACTCCCAGACCCGCCCGATACTCATGCACTCGCTCAGTACTCACACACCCACCCGGTACTCACACACCCGCCCAGTACTCACACACCCGCATGGTACTATAAAAGACGCCCGCTACTCTCAAACTGCCCGGAACTCACACACCCGCCCGGTACTCTCACACACGCCCGGTACTGCCACAAACGCCTGGTACTCACACACACACGCGGTAATCACACACACACCCGGTACTCACACACCCGCCCGGTACCCACACACCCGCCCTTAACTCACACACATGCCCGGTAGATACACACTCGCCCGGTAATCCCACAGCTGCCTGCTACTCACACACCTGCCCGGTACTCACACACCTGCCCGGTATTCACACACCCGCATGGTACTCACAAACCCGCCCGGTACACTCACACCCGCCCGGTACTCACACACCCGCCTGGTACTCACACACCCGCCCGGTACTCACACAAATGTCCGGTACTCTCACACACGCCCAACACTCCCACAGCCGCCCAGTACTGACACACCCGCCCAGTACTCACACACCCGCCCGGTACTCACACACCCGCCCGGTACTCACACACCCGCCCAGAACTCACACACCCGCCCGGTACTCACACACCCGCCCGGTACTCACACACACGCCCAGAACTCACACACACGCCCGGTACTCACACACCCGCCCGGTCCTCACACACACGCCCGGTACTCACACAACCGCCCGGAACTCACACACAAGCCCGGTACCCACACACCCGTCCAACACTCCCACACCCGCCCGGTACTCACACACCCGCCCGGTATTCACACACCCGCCCGGTACTCACAAACCTGCACGGTACTCACACAACTGCCCTGTACTCACACACCCGCCCAGTACTCACACACCCGCCCGGTACTCACACACGTGCCCGGTACTCACACACACGCCCGGTACTCACACATCCGCCCGGTATTCACACACCCGCCCGGTACTCTCACACATGCCCGGTACTCACACACACGTCCGGTACTCACACACCCGCCCGATACTCACACACACGCCCGGTACGCACACACGCTCCCGGTACTCACACACCCGCCCGGTACCCACACACCCGCCCGGAACTCACACACAAGCCCGGTACCCACACACCCGGCCAACACTCCCACACCCGCCCGGTACTCAAACACACGCCCGGTACTCACACACCTGCCCAACACTCCCAGACCCGCCCGAAACTCACACACTCGCTCAGTACTCACACACTCGCCCGGTACTCACAGACTCACTCAGTACTCACACACCCGCCCGGTACTCACACACCCGCCCAGTACTCACACACCCGCATGGTACTATAACAGCCGCCCGCTACTCTCAAACCCGCCCGGTACTCTCATACCCGCCCGGTACTCACAAACATGCCCGGTACTCACACACCCGCCCGGTACTCACACACCCGCCCGGCAATCACACACCCGCCCGGTACTCACACACATGCCCGGTACTCACACATCCGCCCGCTATTCACATACCCGCCCGCTACTCAAACACTCGCCTGTTACTCACACACCCGCCCGGTGCTCCCTCACTCGACCGGTACTCACACACCCGCCCGGTACTCACACACCCGCCTGGTACTCACACACACGCCCGGTACTCATAAAACCGCCCAACACTCCCACACACGCCCGGTACTCCCACACCCGCCCGGTACTCCCACACTCTCCCGGTACTCACACACCCACCCGGTACTCACACACTCGCCCGGTACTCACATACTCGCCCGGTACTCACACACACGCCCGGTACTCACACACTCGCCCGGTACTCACACACCCGCCCGGTGCTCTGACACCCACCCGGTACTCACACACGGGCCCAACAGTCCCACACTCGCCCTGTACTAACTCACCTGCCCGGTAATCACACACCTGCCCGGTACTCACACACCTGCCCGGTACTCACACAGATGCCCGGTACTCCCACACTTGCCCGGAACTCTCACACCTGCCCGGTACTCCCACACCCGCACGGTACTCACACACCCGCATGATACGCGCACACCCACCCAACACTCACACACCCGCCCGGTACTCCCTCACCCGCCCGGTACTGCCACACTCACCTGGTACTCCCAGACCCGCCCAACACTCCCATACCCACCCGGCACTCACACACCCGCCCAAGACTCCCACACCCGCCCGGTACTCACACACCCGCCCGGTACTCACACACTTGCCCGGTACTCTCACACACGCCCAACAGTCCCACACCCGCCCAGTACTGACACACCCGCCCGGTACTCTCACACCCGCATGGCACTCACACACCCGCCCGGTACTCTCACACACGCCCGGTACTCTCACACCCGCCCGGTACTCGCTCAACCACCTGGTAATCACAAAGACGCCTGGTACACTCACACCCGCCCGGTACTCACACACCCGCCCGGTACTCACACACTTGCCCGGTACTCTCACACACGCCCAACAGTCCCACACCCGCCCAGTACTGACACACCCGCCCGGTACTCTCACACCCGCATGGCACTCACACACCCGCCCGGTACTCTCACACACGCCCGGTACTCTCACACCCGCCCGGTACTCGCTCAACCACCTGGTAATCACAAAGACGCCTGGTACACTCACACCCGCCCGGTACTCACACACACGCCCGGTACTCACACATCCGCCCGGTAATCACACTCACGCCCGGTACTCACACACCCGCCCGGTCCTAACACACCCGCCCGGTACTCACACACCCGCCCGATCCTAACACACCCGCCCGGTACTCACACACCCACCCGGTACTCACACACCCGCATGGTACAAACACACCCGCCCGGTCCTAACACACCCGCCCGGTACTCACACACCCGCCCAGTACTCACACACCCGCCCGGTACTCACAAACACTCCCAACACTCCCAGACCCGCCCAATACTCATGCACTCGCTCAGTACTCACAAACCCACCCGGTACTCACACACTCACCCAGTACTCACACACCCGCATGGTACTATAACAGACGCCCGCTACTCTCAAACTGCCCGGAACTCTCACACCCGCCCGGTACTCACACACCCGCCCGCTACTCAAACACTCGCCTGTTACTCACACACCCGCCCGGTGCTCCCTCACTCGACCGGTAATCACACACCTGCCCGGTACTCACACACACGCCCGGTACACACACACACCCGCCCGGTACTCACACACCCGCCCAGTATTCACACACCCGCATGGTACTCACACACCCGCCCGGTACTCTCACACACGCACGGTAAACCCACACATGCCTGGTACTCACACACGCGCGGTAATCACACACACACCCGGTACTCACACACCCGCCCGGTACCCACACACCCGCCCTTAACTCACACACATGCCCGGTACTCACACACTCGCCCGGTAATCCCACAGCCGCCTGGTACTCACACACCCGCCCAGTATTCACACACCCGCATGGTACTCACACACCCGCCCAGTACTCACACACCCGCCCGGTACTCACAAACACTCCCAACACTCCCAGACCCGCCCGATACTCATGCACTCGCTCAGTACTCACACACCCACCCGGTACTCACACACCCGCCCAGTACTCACACACCCGCATGGTACTATAAAAGACGCCCGCTACTCTCAAACTGCCCGGAACTCACACACCCGCCCGGTACTCTCACACACGCCCGGTACTGCCACAAACGCCTGGTACTCACACACACACGCGGTAATCACACACAAACCCGGTACTCACACACCCGCCCGGTACCCACACACCCGCCCTTAACTCACACACATGCCCGGTAGATACACACTCGCCCGGTAATCCCACAGCCGCATGGTACTCACACACCTGCCCGGTACTCACACACCTGCCCGGTATTCACACACCCGCATGGTACTCACATACGCGCCCGGTACACTCACACCCGCCCGGTACTCACACACCCGCCCGGTACTCACACACCCGCCCGGTACTCACACAAATGTCCGGTACGCTCACACACGCCCAACACTCCCACAGCCGCCCAGTACTGACACACCCGCCCAGTACTCACACACCCGCCCGGTACTCACACACCCGCCCGGTACTCACACACCCGCCCGGTACTCACACACCCGCCCAGTACTCACACACCCGCCCGGTACTCACACACTCGCCCGGTACTCACACACACGCCCAGAACTCACACACACGCCCGGTACTCACACAACCGCCCGGTAATCACACTCACGCGCGGTACTCACACACCCGCCCGGTCCTCACACACACGCCCGGTACTCACACAACCGCCCGGAACTCACACACAAGCCCGGTACCCACACACCCGTCCAACACTCACACACCCGCCCGGTATTCACACACCCGCCCGGTACTCACAAACCTGCACGGTACTCACATACCCGCCCGGAACTCTCACACACGCCCGGTACTCCCATACACGCCCGGTACTCACACACACGCCCAGTAATCACACACACACCCGGTACTCACACACCCGCCTGGTACCCACACACCCGCCCGTAACTCACACACATGCCCGGTACTCACACACTCGCCCGGTAATCCCACAGCCGCCCGGTACTCGCACACCCGCCCGGTACACACACATCCATCCAACATTCACACAACCGCCCAGTAATCACACACCCGCCCGGTACTCAAACATGCGCCCAGTACTCACACACAGGTCTGGAACTCACACACTCGCCCAGTACTCACACACCCGACCGGTACGCACAAACCCGCCCAGTACTCACACACACGCCCGGTACTCCCACACTCGCCCGGTACTCACACACTCGCCCGGTAATCCCACAGCCGCCCGGTACTCACACACCCGCCCGGTACTCACACATCCGCCCAACACTCAAACACCTGCCCGGTACACCCACCCTCACCCATTACTCCCACACCCGCCCGGTATTCACACACCCGCATGGTACTCACATACCCGCCCGGCACTCACACACACGCCCAGTAATCACACACACACCCGGTACTCACACACCCACCTAGTACCCACACACAAGCCCGTAACTCACACACATGCCTGGTACTCACACACTCGCTCGGTAATCCCACAACCGCCCGGTACACACACACCCGCCCGGTACTCACACATCCGTCCAACACTCACACATCCGCCCGGTACTCACACACCCGCCCGGTACTCAGACATCCGCCCAACACTCAAACACCTGCCCGGTACACCCACCCTCACCCATTACTCCCACACCCGCCCGGAACTCACATACACGCCCGGTACTCACACACCCCCCCGGTACTCACACACCCGCCCGGTACTCACAAACACGCCCGGTACACCCACACCCGCCCAGTACTCACACACACGCCCGGTACTCACACAGACGCCCGGTACACACACACTCGCCCAGGACTCTCACACCCGCCCGGTATTCCCATACCTGCATGGTACTCACACACCCGCCCGGTACTCCCTCACCCGCCCGGTACTGCCACACCCGCCTGGTACTCCCAGTCCCGCCCAACAATCCCACACCCACCCGGTACTCACACACCCGCCCGGTACTCACACACCCGCCCGGTACTCACACAAATATCCGGTACTCTCACACACGCCCAACACTCCCACAGCCGCCCAGTACTGACACACCCGCCCAGTACTCACACACCTGCCCGGTACTCACACACCCGCCCCATACTCACACACACGCCCGGTACTCACACACCCGCCCGGTAATCACACTCACGCCCGGTACTCAGACACCCGCCCGGTCCTCACACACACGCCCGGTACGCAGACACCCACCCGGTACTCACACACCCGCCCGGTACTCACACAACTGCCCGGAACTCACACACAAGCCCGGTACCCACACACCCGCCCGGTATTCACACACGCGCCCGGTACTCACACACACGCCCGGTACTCACACACCCGCCCAACATTCCCAGACCTGCCCAATACTCACACACTCGCTCAGTACTCACACAGTCGCCCGGTACTCACATACTCGCTCAGTACTCACACACCCGCCCGGTACTCACACACCCGCATGGTACTATAACAGCCGCCCGCTACTCTCAAACCCGCCCGGAACACTCACACCCGCCCGGTACTCACAAACATGCCCGGTACTCACACACCCGCCCGGTACTCACACACCCGCCCGGCACTCACACACCCGCCCGGTACTCACACACGCGCCCAGTACTCACACAACCGCCTGCTACTCAAACACTCGCCTGTTACTCACACACCCGCCCGGTACTCACACACACACCCGGTACACACACACCCGGCCGGTAAGCACACACCCGCATGGTACTCACACACCGGCCCGGTACTCTCACACACGCCCGGTACTCCCACACACACCCGGTAATCACACACACACCCGGTACTCACACACCCACCCGGTACCCACACACCCGCCCATAACTCACACACATGCCCGGTACCCACACACTCGCCCGGTAATCCCACAGCCGCATGGTACTCACACACCTGCCCGGTACTCACACACCTGCCCGGTATTCACACACCCGCATGGTACTCACATACGTGCCCGGTACACTCACACCCGCCCGGTACTCACACACCCGCCCGGTACTCACACACCCGCCCGGTACTCACACAAATGTCCGGTACTCTCACACACGCCCAACACTCCCACAGCCGCCCAGTACTGACACACCCGCCCAGTACTCACACACCCGCCCGGTACTCACACACCCGCCCGGTACTCACACACCCGCCCGGTACTCACACACCCGCCCAGTACTCACACACCCGCCCGGTACTCACACACTCACCCGGTACTCACACACACGCCCAGAACTCACACACACGCCCGGTACTCACACAACCGCCCGGTAATCACACTCACGCGCGGTACTCACACACCCGCCCGGTCCTCACACACACGCCCGGTACTCACACAACCGCCCGGAACTCACACACAAGCCCGGTACCCACACACCCGTCCAACACTCCCACACCCGCCCGGTACTCACACACCCGCCCGGTATTCACACACCCGCCCGGTACTCACAAACCTGCACGGTACTCACATACCCGCCCGGAACTCTCACACACGCCCGGTACTCCCATACACGCCCGGTACTCACACACACGCCCAGTAATCACACACACACCCGGTACTCACACACCCGCCTGGTACCCACACACCCGCCCGTAACTCACACACATGCCCGGTACTCAAACACTCGCCTGTTACTCACACACCCGCCCGGTACTCACACACACACCCGGTACACACACACCCGGCCGGTAAGCACACACCCGCCCGGTATTCACACACCCGCATGGTACTCACACACCGGCCCGGTACTCTCACACACGCCCGGTACTCCCACACACACCCGGTAATCCCACAGCCGCCCGGTACTCGCACACCCGCCCGGTACACACACATCCATCCAACATTCACGCAACCGCCCAGTAATCACACACCCGCCCGGTACTCAAACATGCGCCCAGTACTCACACACAGGTCTGGAACTCACACACTCGCCTGGTACTCACACACCCGACCGGTACGCACAAACCCGCCCAGTACTCACACACACGCCCGGTACTCCCACACTCGCCCGGTACTCACACACTCGCCCGGTAATCCCACAGCCGCCCGGTACTCACACACCCGCCCGGTACTCACACATCCGCCCAACACTCAAACACCTGCCCGGTACACCCACCCTCACCCATTACTCCCACACCCGCCCGGTATTCACACACCCGCATGGTACTCACATACCCGCCCGGTACTCACACACACGCCCAGTAATCACACACACACCCGGTACTCACACACCCACCTAGTACCCACACACACGCCCATAACTCACACACATGCCTGGTACTCACACACTTGCCCGGTAATCCCACAACCGCCCGGTACTCACACACCCGCCCGGTACTCACACATCCGTCCAACACTCACACATCCGCCCGGTACTCACACACCCGCCCGGTACTCAGACATCCGCCTAACACTCAAAAACCTGCCCGGTACACCCACCCTCACCCATTACTCCCACACCCGCCCGGAACTCACACACACGCCCGGTACTCACACACCCCCCCGGTACTCACACACCCGCCCGGTACTCACAAACACGCCCGGTACACCCACACCCGCCCAGTACTCACACACACGCCCGGTACTCACACAGACGCCCGGTACACACACACTCGCCCAGGACTCTCACACCCGCCCGGTATTCCCATACCTGCATGGTACTCACACACCCGCCCGGTACTCCCTCACCCGCCCGGTACTGCCACACCCGCCTGGTACTCCCAGTCCCGCCCAACAATCCCACACCCACCCGGTACTCACACACCCGCCCGGTACTCACACACCCGCCCGGTACTCACACAAATATCCGGTACTCTCACACACGCCCAACACTCCCACAGCCGCCCAGTACTGACACACCCGCCCAGTACTCACACACCTGCCCGGTACTCACACACCCGCCCCATACTCACACACACGCCCGGTACTCACACACCCGCCCGGTAATCACACTCACGCCCGGTACTCAGACACCCGCCCGGTCCTCACACACACGCCCGGTACGCAGACACCCACCCGGTACTCACACACCCGCCCGGTACTCACACAACCGCCCGGAACTCACACACAAGCCCGGTACCCACACACCCGCCCGGTATTCACACACGCGCCCGGTACTCACACACACGCCCGGTACTCACACACCCGCCCAACATTCCCAGACCTGCCCAATACTCACACACTCGCTCAGTACTCACACACTCGCCCGGTACTCACATACTCGCTCAGTACTCACACACCCGCCCGGTACTCACACACCCGCATGGTACTATAACAGCCGCCCGCTACTCTCAAACCCGCCCGGAACACTCACACCCGCCCGGTACTCACAAACATGCCCGGTACTCACACACCCGCCCGGTACTCACACACCCGCCCGGCACTCACACACCCGCCCGGTACTCACACACGCGCCCAGTACTCACACACCCGGCCGGTAAGCACACACCCGCCCGGTATTCACACACCCGCATGGTACTCACACACCGGCCCGGTACTCTCACACACGCCCGGTACTCCCACACACACCCGGTAATCACACACACACCCGGTACTCACACACCCGCCCGGTACCCACACACCCGCCCATAACTCACACACATGCCCGGTACCCACACACTCGCCCAGTACTCACACACTCGCCCGGTAATCCCACAGCCGCCCGGTACTCACATACCCGTCCGGTACTCACACGTCCGTCCAACACTCACACGTCCGCCCGGTACTCACACACCCGCCCGGTACTTACACATCCGCTCAGTACTCACACACCCGCCCAACACTCAAACACGCGCCCGGTACACCCACACTCACCCATTACTCCCACACCCGCCCGGTAATCACACACACGCCCAGTACTCACACACAGGTCCGGAACTCACACACTCGCCTGGTACTCACACACCCGACCGGTACTCACAAACCCGCCCAGTACTCACACACATGCCCGGTACTCACAAAGCCGCCTGGTATTCACACAACCACCTGGTACTCATACACACGCACAAACCTCCAACACCCGCCCGGTACTCACACACCCGCCTGGTACTCACACACACGCCCGGTACTCCCACACCCGCCGGGTACTCCCACACTCGCCCGGTACTCACACACGCGCCCGCTACTCACACACCCGCCGGGTACTCACACACTCGCCCGGTACTCACACACGTGCCCGGTACTCCCACACTCACCCGGTACTCAGACACCCGCCCGGTGCTCTGACACCCACCCGGTACTCACACACGGGCCCAACAGTCCCACACTCGCCTGGTACTCACTCACCTGCCCGGTACTCACACACCTGCCCGGTACTCACACACCTGCCCGGTACACCCACTCCCCGCCCGGTACTCACACACCTGCCCGGTACTCACACAGACGCCCGGTACTCCCACACTTGCCCGGAACTCTCACACCCGCCCGGTACTCCCACACCTGCACGGTACTCACACACCCGCATGGTACGCGCACACCCACCCAACACTCACACACCCGCCCGGTACTCCCTCACCCGTCCGGTACTGCCACACCCGCCTGTACTCCCAGACCCGCCCAACACTCCCACACCCGCCCGGCACTCACACACCCGCCCAAGACTCCCACACCCGCCCGGTACTCACACACCTGCCCGGTACTCACACACATGCCCGGTACACCCACACCTGCCCGGTACTCACACACCTGCCCGGTACTCACACAGACGCCCGGTACTCCCACACTTGCCCGGAACTCTCACACCCTCCCGGTACTCCCACACCCGCACGGTACGCACACAACCCGCATGGTACGCGCACACCCAACCAACACTCACACACCCGCCCGGTACTCCCTCACCCGCCCGGTTCTGCCACACCCGCCTGGTACTCCCAGACCCGCCCAACACTCCCACACCCGCCCGGCACTCACACACCCGCCCAAGACTCCCACACTCGCCCGGTACTCACACACATGCCCGGTACTCTCACACACGCCCAACAGTCCCATACCCGCCCAGTACTGACACAACCGCCCGGAACTCTCACACCCGCATGGTACTCACACACCCGCCCGGTACTCTCACACACGCCCGGTACTCTCACACCCGCCCAGTACTCGCTCACCCGCCCAGTACTCCCAAACACGCCCGGTACACTCACACCCGCCTGGTACTCACACACACGCCCGGTACTCACACAACCGCCCGGAACTCACACACAAGCCCGGTACCCACACACCCGTCCAACACTCACACACCCGCCCGGTATTCACACACCCGCCCGGTACTCACAAACCTGCACGGTACTCACATACCCGCCCGGAACTCTCACACACGCCCGGTACTCCCATACACGCCCGGTACTCACACACACGCCCAGTAATCACACACACACCCGGTACTCACACACCCGCCTGGTACCCACACACCCGCCCGTAACTCACACACATGCCCGGTACTCACACACTCGCCCGGTAATCCCACAGCCGCCCGGTACTCGCACACCCGCCCGGTACACACACATCCATCCAACATTCACACAACCGCCCAGTAATCACACACCCGCCCGGTACTCAAACATGCGCCCAGTACTCACACACAGGTCTGGAACTCACACACTCGCCTGGTACTCACACACCCGACCGGTACGCACAAACCCGCCCAGTACTCACACACACGCCCGGTACTCCCACACTCGCCCGGTACTCACACACTCGCCCGGTAATCCCACAGCCGCCCGGTACTCACACACCCGCCCGGTACTCACACATCCGCCCAACACTCAAACACCTGCCCGGTACACCCACCCTCACCCATTACTCCCACACCCGCCCGGTATTCACACACCCGCATGGTACTCACATACCCGCCCGGCACTCACACACACGCCCAGTAATCACACACACACCCGGTACTCACACACCCACCTAGTACCCACACACAAGCCCGTAACTCACACACATGCCTGGTACTCACACACTCGCTCGGTAATCCCACAACCGCCCGGTACACACACACCCGCCCGGTACTCACACATCCGTCCAACACTCACACATCCGCCCGGTACTCACACACCCGCCCGGTACTCAGACATCCGCCCAACACTCAAACACCTGCCCGGTACACCCACCCTCACCCATTACTCCCACACCCGCCCGGAACTCACATACACGCCCGGTACTCACACACCCCCCCGGTACTCACACACCCGCCCGGTACTCACAAACACGCCCGGTACACCCACACCCGCCCAGTACTCACACACACGCCCGGTACTCACACAGACGCCCGGTACACACACACTCGCCCAGGACTCTCACACCCGCCCGGTATTCCCATACCTGCATGGTACTCACACACCCGCCCGGTACTCCCTCACCCGCCCGGTACTGCCACACCCGCCTGGTACTCCCAGTCCCGCCCAACAATCCCACACCCACCCGGTACTCACACACCCGCCCGGTACTCACACACCCGCCCGGTACTCACACAAATATCCGGTACTCTCACACACGCCCAACACTCCCACAGCCGCCCAGTACTGACACACCCGCCCAGTACTCACACACCTGCCCGGTACTCACACACCCGCCCCATACTCACACACACGCCCGGTACTCACACACCCGCCCGGTAATCACACTCACGCCCGGTACTCAGACACCCGCCCGGTCCTCACACACACGCCCGGTACGCAGACACCCACCCGGTACTCACACACCCGCCCGGTACTCACACAACTGCCCGGAACTCACACACAAGCCCGGTACCCACACACCCGCCCGGTATTCACACACGCGCCCGGTACTCCACACACACGCCCGGTACTCACACACCCGCCCAACATTCCCAGACCTGCCCAATACTCACACACTCGCTCAGTACTCACACACTCGGCCCGGTACTCACATACTCGCTCAGTACTCACACACCCGCCCGGTACTCACACACCCGCATGGTACTATAACAGCCGCCCGCTACTCTCAAACCCGCCCGGAACACTCACACCCGCCCGGTACTCACAAACATGCCCGGTACTCACACACCCGCCCGGTACTCACACACCCGCCCGGCACTCACACACCCGCCCGGTACTCACACACGCGCCCAGTACTCACACAACCGCCTGCTACTCAAACACTCGCCTGTTACTCACACACCCGCCCGGTACTCACACACACACCCGGTACACACACACCCGGCCGGTAAGCACACACCCGCATGGTACTCACACACCGGCCCGGTACTCTCACACACGCCCGGTACTCCCACACACACCCGGTAATCACACACACACCCGGTACTCACACACCCACCCGGTACCCACACACCCGCCCTTAACTCACACACATGCCCGGTACCCACACACTCGCCCGGTAATCCCACAGCCGCATGGTACTCACACACCTGCCCGGTACTCACACACCTGCCCGGTATTCACACACCCGCATGGTACTCACATACGTGCCCGGTACACTCACACCCGCCCGGTACTCACACCCGCCCGGTACTCACACACCCGCCCGGTACTCACACAAATGTCCGGTACTCTCACACACGCCCAACACTCCCACAGCCGCCCAGTACTGACACACCCGCCCAGTACTCACACACCCGCCCGGTACTCACACACCCGCCCGGTACTCACACACCCGCCCGGTACTCACACACCCGCCCAGTACTCACACACCCGCCCGGTACTCACACACTCACCCGGTACTCACACACACGCCCAGAACTCACACACACGCCCGGTACTCACACAACCGCCCGGTAATCACACTCACGCGCGGTACTCACACACCCGCCCGGTCCTCACACACACGCCCGGTACTCACACAACCGCCCGGAACTCACACACAAGCCCGGTACCCACACACCCGTCCAACACTCCCACACCCGCCCGGTACTCACACACCCGCCCGGTATTCACACACCCGCCCGGTACTCACAAACCTGCACGGTACTCACATACCCGCCCGGAACTCTCACACACGCCCGGTACTCCCATACACGCCCGGTACTCACACACACGCCCAGTAATCACACACACACCCGGTACTCACACACCCGCCTGGTACCCACACACCCGCCCGTAACTCACACACATGCCCGGTACTCAAACACTCGCCTGTTACTCACACACCCGCCCGGTACTCACACACACACCCGGTACACACACACCCGGCCGGTAAGCACACACCCGCCCGGTATTCACACACCCGCATGGTACTCACACACCGGCCCGGTACTCTCACACACGCCCGGTACTCCCACACACACCCGGTAATCCCACAGCCGCCCGGTACTCGCACACCCGCCCGGTACACACACATCCATCCAACATTCACGCAACCGCCCAGTAATCACACACCCGCCCGGTACTCAAACATGCGCCCAGTACTCACACACAGGTCTGGAACTCACACACTCGCCTGGTACTCACACACCCGACCGGTACGCACAAACCCGCCCAGTACTCACACACACGCCCGGTACTCCCACACTCGCCCGGTACTCACACACTCGCCCGGTAATCCCACAGCCGCCCGGTACTCACACACCCGCCCGGTACTCACACATCCGCCCAACACTCAAACACCTGCCCGGTACACCCACCCTCACCCATTACTCCCACACCCGCCCGGTATTCACACACCCGCATGGTACTCACATACCCGCCCGGTACTCACACACACGCCCAGTAATCACACACACACCCGGTACTCACACACCCACCTAGTACCCACACACACGCCCGTAACTCACACACATGCCTGGTACTCACACACTTGCCCGGTAATCCCACAACCGCCCGGTACTCACACACCCGCCCGGTACTCACACATCCGTCCAACACTCACACATCCGCCCGGTACTCACACACCCGCCCGGTACTCAGACATCCGCCTAACACTCAAAAACCTGCCCGGTACACCCACCCTCACCCATTACTCCCACACCCGCCCGGAACTCACACACACGCCCGGTACTCACACACCCCCCCGGTACTCACACACCCGCCCGGTACTCACAAACACGCCCGGTACACCCCACACCCGCCCAGTACTCACACACACGCCCGGTACTCACACAGACGCCCGGTACACACACACTCGCCCAGGACTCTCACACCCGCCCGGTATTCCCATACCTGCATGGTACTCACACACCCGCCCGGTACTCCCTCACCCGCCCGGTACTGCCACACCCGCCTGGTACTCCCAGTCCCGCCCAACAATCCCACACCCACCCGGTACTCACACACCCGCCCGGTACTCACACACCCGCCCGGTACTCACACAAATATCCGGTACTCTCACACACGCCCAACACTCCCACAGCCGCCCAGTACTGACACACCCGCCCAGTACTCACACACCTGCCCGGTACTCACACACCCGCCCCATACTCACACACACGCCCGGTACTCACACACCCGCCCGGTAATCACACTCACGCCCGGTACTCAGACACCCGCCCGGTCCTCACACACACGCCCGGTACGCAGACACCCACCCGGTACTCACACACCCGCCCGGTACTCACACAACCGCCCGGAACTCACACACAAGCCCGGTACCCACACACCCGCCCGGTATTCACACACGCGCCCGGTACTCACACACACGCCCGGTACTCACACACCCGCCCAACATTCCCAGACCTGCCCAATACTCACACACTCGCTCAGTACTCACACACTCGCCCGGTACTCACATACTCGCTCAGTACTCACACACCCGCCCGGTACTCACACACCCGCATGGTACTATAACAGCCGCCCGCTACTCTCAAACCCGCCCGGAACACTCACACCCGCCCGGTACTCACAAACATGCCCGGTACTCACACACCCGCCCGGTACTCACACACCCGCCCGGCACTCACACACCCGCCCGGTACTCACACACGCGCCCAGTACTCACACACCCGGCCGGTAAGCACACACCCGCCCGGTATTCACACACCCGCATGGTACTCACACACCGGCCCGGTACTCTCACACACGCCCGGTACTCCCACACACACCCGGTAATCACACACACACCCGGTACTCACACACCCGCCCGGTACCCACACACCCGCCCATAACTCACACACATGCCCGGTACCCACACACTCGCCCAGTACTCACACACTCGCCCGGTAATCCCACAGCCGCCCGGTACTCACATACCCGTCCGGTACTCACACGTCCGTCCAACACTCACACGTCCGCCCGGTACTCACACACCCGCCCGGTACTTACACATCCGCTCAGTACTCACACACCCGCCCAACACTCAAACACGCGCCCGGTACACCCACACTCACCCATTACTCCCACACCCGCCCGGTAATCACACACACGCCCAGTACTCACACACAGGTCCGGAACTCACACACTCGCCTGGTACTCACACACCCGACCGGTACTCACAAACCCGCCCAGTACTCACACACATGCCCGGTACTCACAAAGCCGCCTGGTATTCACACAACCACCTGGTACTCATACACACGCACAAACCTCCAACACCCGCCCGGTACTCACACACCCGCCTGGTACTCACACACACGCCCGGTACTCCCACACCCGCCGGGTACTCCCACACTCGCCCGGTACTCACACACGCGCCCGCTACTCACACACCCGCCGGGTACTCACACACTCGCCCGGTACTCACACACGTGCCCGGTACTCCCACACTCACCCGGTACTCAGACACCCGCCCGGTGCTCTGACACCCACCCGGTACTCACACACGGGCCCAACAGTCCCACACTCGCCTGGTACTCACTCACCTGCCCGGTACTCACACACCTGCCCGGTACTCACACACCTGCCCGGTACACCCACTCCCGCCCGGTACTCACACACCTGCCCGGTACTCACACAGACGCCCGGTACTCCCACACTTGCCCGGAACTCTCACACCCGCCCGGTACTCCCACACCTGCACGGTACTCACACACCCGCATGGTACGCGCACACCCACCCAACACTCACACACCCGCCCGGTACTCCCTCACCCGTCCGGTACTGCCACACCCGCCTGTACTCCCAGACCCGCCCAACACTCCCACACCCGCCCGGCACTCACACACCCGCCCAAGACTCCCACACCCGCCCGGTACTCACACACCTGCCCGGTACTCACACACATGCCCGGTACACCCACACCTGCCCGGTACTCACACACCTGCCCGGTACTCACACAGACGCCCGGTACTCCCACACTTGCCCGGAACTCTCACACCCTCCCGGTACTCCCACACCCGCACGGTACGCACACACCCGCATGGTACGCGCACACCCAACCAACACTCACACACCCGCCCGGTACTCCCCTCACCCGCCCGGTTCTGCCACACCCGCCTGGTACTCCCAGACCCGCCCAACACTCCCACACCCGCCCGGCACTCACACACCCGCCCAAGACTCCCACACTCGCCCGGTACTCACACACATGCCCGGTACTCTCACACACGCCCAACAGTCCCATACCCGCCCAGTACTGACACAACCGCCCGGAACTCTCACACCCGCATGGTACTCACACACCCGCCCGGTACTCTCACACACGCCCGGTACTCTCACACCCGCCCAGTACTCGCTCACCCGCCCAGTACTCCCAAACACGCCCGGTACACTCACACCCGCCTGGTACTCACACACACGCCCGGTACTCACACATCCGCCCGGTAATCACACTCACGCCCGGTACTCACACACCCGCCCGGTCCTCACACACACGCCCGGTACTAACACACCCGCCCGGTACTCACACACCCGCATGGTACAAACACACCCGCCCAGTACTCACACACCCGCCCAGTACTCACACACCCGCCCGGTACTCACAAACACTCCCAGACCCGCCCGATACTCACACACTCGCTCAGTACTCACACACACGCCCAGTACTTACACACCCGCCCAGTACTCACACACCCGCATGGTACTATAACAGCCGCCCGCTACTCTCAAACCGCCCGGTACTCTCACACCCGCCCGGTACTCACACAAACGCCCGGTACTCACACATCCGCCAGCTATTCACACACCCGCCCGCTACTCAAACACTCGCCTGTTACTCACACACCCGCCCGGTGCTCCCTCACTCGACCAGTGCTCACACACCTGCCCGGTACTCACACACACGCCCGGTACATACACACCCGCCCAGTACTCACACACCCGCCCAGTATTCACACACCCGCATGGTACTCACACACCCGCCCGGTACTCTCACACACGTGCGGTAATCACACACACACCCGGTACTCACACACCCGCCCGGTACCCACACACCCGCCCGTAACTCACACACATGCCCGGTACTCACACACTCGCCCGGTAATCCCACAGCCGCCCGGTACTCACACACCCGCCCAGTACTCACACACCCACCTGGTATTCACACACCCGCATGGTACTCACATACCCGCCCGGTACTCTCACACACGCCCGACACTCCCACACACGCCCGGTACTCACACACACGCCCAGTAATCACACGTACACCCGGTACTCACACACCCGCCCGGTACTCACAAACACGCCCGGTACACCCACACCCGCCCAGTACTCACACACACGCCCGGTACTCACACAGACGCCCGGTACACACACACTCGCCCAGGACTCTCACACCCGCCCGGTATTCCCATACCTGCATGGTACTCACACACCCGCCCGGTACTCCCTCACCCGCCCGGTACTGCCACACCCGCCTGGTACTCCCAGTCCCGCCCAACAATCCCACACCCAGCCGGTACTCACACACCCGCCCGGTACTCACACAAATATCCGGTACTCTCACACACGCCCAACACTCCCACAGCCGCCCAGTACTGACACACCCGCCCAGTACTCACACACCTGCCCGGTACTCACACACCCGCCCCATACTCACACACACGCCCGGTACTCACACACCCGCCCGGTAATCACACTCACGCCCGGTACTCACACACCCGCCCGGTACTCACACAAATATCCGGTACTCTCACACACGCCCAACACTCCCACAGCCGCCCAGTACTGACACACCCGCCCAGTACTCACACACCTGCCCGGTACTCACACACCCGCCCCATACTCACACACACGCCCGGTACTCACACACCCGCCCGGTAATCACACTCACGCCTGGTACTCAGACACCCGCCCGGTCCTCACACACACGCCCGGTACGCAGACACCCACCCGGTACTCACACACCCGCCCGGTACTCACACAACCGCCCGGAACTCACACACAAGCCCGGTACCCACACACCCGCCCGGTATTCACACACGCGCCCGGTACTCACACACACGCCCGGTACTCACACACCCGCCCAACATTCCCAGACCTGCCCAATACTCACACACTCGCTCAGTACTCACACACTCGCCCGGTACTCACATACTCGCTCAGTACTCACACACCCGCCCGGTACTCACACACCCGCATGGTACTATAACAGCCGCCCGCTACTCTCAAACCCGCCCGGAACACTCACACCCGCCCGGTACTCACAAACATGCCCGGTACTCACACACCCGCCCGGTACTCACACACCCGCCCGGCACTCACACACCCGCCCGGTACTCACACACGCGCCCAGTACTCACACAACTGCCTGCTACTCAAACACTCGCCTGTTACTCACACACCCGCCCGGTACTCACACACACACCCGGTACACACACACCCGGCCGGTAAGCACACACCCGCCCGGTATTCACACACCCGCATGGTACTCACACACCGGCCCGGTACTCTCACACATGCCCGGTACTCCCACACACGCCCGGTAATCACACACACACCCGGTACTCACACACCTGCCCGGTACCCACACACCCGCCCATAACTCACACACATGCCCGGTACCCACACACTCGCCCGGTACTCACACACTCGCCCGGTAATCCCACAGCCGCCCGGTACTCACATACCCGTCCGATACTCACACGTCCGTCCAACACTCACACGTCCGCCCGGTACTCACACACCCGCCCGGTACTTACACATCCGCCCAGTACTCACACACCCGCCCAACACTCAAACACGCGCCCGGTACACCCACACTCACCCATTACTCCCACACCCGCCCGGTACTCACACACACGCCTAGTACTCTCACACAGGTCCGGAACTCACACACTCGCCTGGTACTCACACACCCGACCGGTACTCACAAACCCGCCCAGTACTCACACACATGCCCGGTACTCACAAAGCCGCCTGGTATTCACACACCCACCTGGTACTCATACACACGCACAAACCTCCCACACCCGCCCGGTACTCACACACCCGCCTGGTACTCACACACACGCCCGGTACTCCCACACCCGCCGGGTTCTCCCACACTCGCCCGGTACTCACACACGCGCCCGCTACTCACACACCCGCCGGGTACTCACACACTCGCCCGGTACTCACACACGTGCCCGGTACTCACACACTCACCCGGTACTCAGACACCCGCCCGGTGCTCTGACACCCACCCGGTACTCACACACGGGCCCAACAGTCCCACACTCGCCTGGTACTCACTCACCTGCCCGGTACTCACACACCTGCCCGGTACTCACACACCTGCCCGGTACACCCACTCCCGCCCGGTACTCACACACCTGCCCGGTACTCACACAGACGCCCGGTACTCCCACACTTGCCCGGAACTCTCACACCCGCCCGGTACTCCCACACCTGCACGGTACTCACACACCCGCATGGTACGCGCACACCCACCCAACACTCACACACCCGCCCGGTACTCCCTCACCCGTCCGGTACTGCCACACCCGCCTGTACTCCCAGACCCGCCCAACACTCCCACACCCGCCCGGCACTCACACACCCGCCCAAGACTCCCACACCCGCCCGGTACTCACACACATGCCCGGTACACCCACACCTGCCCGGTACTCACACACCTGCCCGGTACTCACACAGACGCCCGGTACTCCCACACTTGCCCGGAACTCTCACACCCGCCCGGTACTCCCACACCTGCACGGTACTCACACACCCGCATGGTACGCGCACACCCACCCAACACTCACACACCCGCCCGGTACTCCCTCACCCGTCCGGTACTGCCACACCCGCCTGTACTCCCAGACCCGCCCAACACTCCCACACCCGCCCGGCACTCACACACCCGCCCAAGACTCCCACACCCGCCCGGTATTCACACACATGCCCGGTACACCCACACCTGCCCGGTACTCACACACCTGCCCGGTACTCACACAGACGCCCGGTACTCCCACACTTGCCCGGAACTCTCACACCCGCCCGGTACTCCCACACCCGCACGGTACGCACACACCCGCATGGTATGCGCACACCCAACCAACACTCACACACCCGCCCGGTACTCCCTCACCCGCCCGGTTCTGCCACACCCGCCTGGTACTCCCAGACCCGCCCAACACTCCCACACCCGCCCGGCACTCACACACCCGCCCAAGACTCCCACACTCGCCCGGTACTCACACACATGCCCGGTACTCTCACACACGCCCAACAGTCCCATACCCGCCCAGTACTGACACACCCGCCCGGAACTCTCACACCCGCATGGTACTCACACACCCGCCCGGTACTCTCACACACGCCCGGTACTCTCACACCCGCCCGGTACTCGCTCACCCGCCCAGTACTCCCAAACACGCCCGGTACACTCACACCCGCCTGGTACTCACACACACGCCCGGTACTCACACATCCGCCCGGTAATCACACTCACGCCCGGTACTCACACACCCGCCCGGTCCTCACACACACGCCCGGTACTAACACACCCGCCCGGTACTCACACACCCGCATGGTACAAACACACCCGCCCAGTACTCACACACCCGCCCAGTACTCACACACCCGCCCGGTACTCACAAACACTCCCAGACCTGCCCGATACTCACACACTCGCTCAGTACTCACACACACGCCCAGTACTTACACACCCGCCCAGTACTCACACACCCGCATGGTACTATAACAGCCGCCCGCTACTCTCAAACCGCCCGGTACTCTCACACCCGCCCGGTACTCACACAAACGCCCGGTACTCACACATCCGCCCGCTATTCACACACCCGCCCGCTACTCAAACACTCGCCTGTTACTCACACACCCGCCCGGTGCTCCCTCACTCGACCAGTGCTCACACACCTGCCCGGTACTCACACACACGCCCGGTACATACACACCCGCCCAGTACTCACACACCCGCCCAGTATTCACACACCCGCATGGTACTCACACACCCGCCCGGTACTCTCACACACGTGCAGTAATCACACACACACCCGGTACTCACACACCCGCCCGGTACCCACACACCCGCCCGTAACTCACACACATGCCCGGTACTCACACACTCGCCCGGTAATCCCACAGCCGCCCGGTACTCACACACCCGCCCAGTACTCACACACCCACCTGGTATTCACACACCCGCATGGTACTCACATACCCGCCCGGTACTCTCACACACGCCCGACACTCCCACACACGCCCGGTACTCACACACACGCCCAGTAATCACACATACACCCGGTACTCACACACCCGCCTGGTACCCACACACCCGCCCGTAACTCACACACATGCCCGGTACTCACACACTCGCCCGGTAATCCCACAGCCGCCCGGTACTCACACACCCGCCCGGTACTCACACATCCGCCCAACACTCAAACACCTGCCCGGTACACCCACCCTCACCCATTACTCCCACACCTGCCCGGAACTCACACACTCGCCCGGTACTCACACACCCGCCCGGTACTCACACACCCCCCCCGGTACTCACACATCCACCCGGTACTCACAAACACGCCCGGTACACCCACACCCACCCAGTACTCACACACATGCCAGGTACTCAGACAGACGCCCGGTACACACACACTCGCCCAGAAATCTCACACTCGCCCGGTATTCCCATACCTGCACGGTACTCACACACCCGCATGGTACTCCCACACACGCCCAACACTCACACACCCGCCCGGTACTCACACAACCGCCTGGAACTCACACACAAGCCCGGTACCCACACACCCAGCCAACAATCCCACACCCGCCCGGTACTCACACACCCGCCCGGTATTCACACACCCGCCCGGTACTCACACACCTGCACGGTACTCACACACCTGCCCTGTACTCACACACCCGCCCAGTACTCACACACCCGCCCGGTACTCACACACGCGTCCGGTACTCACACACACGCCCGGTACTCACACACCCGCCCGGTACTCACACACCCGCCCTGTACTCCCACACATGGCCGGTACTCACACACCCAGCCAACACTCCCACACCCGCCCGGTACTCACACACACGCCCGGTACTCACACACCCGCCCAACACTCCCAGACCCGCGCGATACTCACACACTCGCTCAGTACTCACACACCCGCATGGTACTATAACAGCCGCCCGCTACTCTCAAACCCGCCCGTTACTCTCACACCCGCCCGGTACTCACAAACATGCCCGGTACTCACACACCTGCCCTGTACTCACACACCCGCCCGGCACTCACACACCCACCCGGTACTCACACACACGCCCGGTACTCACACATCCGCCTGCTATTCGCACACCCGCCCGCTACTCAAACACTCGCCTGTTACTAACACACCCGCCCGGTGCTCCCTCACTCGACCGGTACTCACACACCCGCCCGGTACTCACACACACGCCCGGTACACACACACCCACCTGGTATGCACACACCCACCCGGTATTCACACACCCGCATGGTACTCACACACCCGCCCGGTACTCTCACACACGCCCGGTACTCCCACACACGTCCGGTACTCACACACACGCCCAGTAATCACACACACACCCGGTACTCACACACCCGCCCGGTACCCACACACCCGCCCTTAACTCACACACATGCCCGGTACTCACACACCCGCCCGGTACTCACACACATGCCCGGTACACCCACACCTGCCCGGTACTCACACACCTGCCCGGTACTCACACAGACGCCCGGTACTCCCACACTTGCCCGGAACTCTCACACCCGCCCGGTACTCCCACACCTGCACGGTACTCACACACCCGCATGGTACGCGCACACCCACCCAACACTCACACACCCGCCCGGTACTCCCTCACCCGTCCGGTACTGCCACACCCGCCTGTACTCCCAGACCCGCCCAACACTCCCACACCCGCCCGGCACTCACACACCCGCCCAAGACTCCCACACCCGCCCGGTATTCACACACATGCCCGGTACACCCACACCTGCCCGGTACTCACACACCTGCCCGGTACTCACACAGACGCCCGGTACTCCCACACTTGCCCGGAACTCTCACACCCGCCCGGTACTCCCACACCCGCACGGTACGCACACACCCGCATGGTATGCGCACACCCAACCAACACTCACACACCCGCCCGGTACTCCCTCACCCGCCCGGTTCTGCCACACCCGCCTGGTACTCCCAGACCCGCCCAACACTCCCACACCCGCCCGGCACTCACACACCCGCCCAAGACTCCCACACTCGCCCGGTACTCACACACATGCCCGGTACTCTCACACACGCCCAACAGTCCCATACCCGCCCAGTACTGACACACCCGCCCGGAACTCTCACACCCGCATGGTACTCACACACCCGCCCGGTACTCTCACACACGCCCGGTACTCTCACACCCGCCCGGTACTCGCTCACCCGCCCAGTACTCCCAAACACGCCCGGTACACTCACACCCGCCTGGTACTCACACACACGCCCGGTACTCACACATCCGCCCGGTAATCACACTCACGCCCGGTACTCACACACCCGCCCGGTCCTCACACACACGCCCGGTACTAACACACCCGCCCGGTACTCACACACCCGCATGGTACAAACACACCCGCCCAGTACTCACACACCCGCCCAGTACTCACACACCCGCCCGGTACTCACAAACACTCCCAGACCTGCCCGATACTCACACACTCGCTCAGTACTCACACACACGCCCAGTACTTACACACCCGCCCAGTACTCACACACCCGCATGGTACTATAACAGCCGCCCGCTACTCTCAAACCGCCCGGTACTCTCACACCCGCCCGGTACTCACACAAACGCCCGGTACTCACACATCCGCCCGCTATTCACACACCCGCCCGCTACTCAAACACTCGCCTGTTACTCACACACCCGCCCGGTGCTCCCTCACTCGACCAGTGCTCACACACCTGCCCGGTACTCACACACACGCCCGGTACATACACACCCGCCCAGTACTCACACACCCGCCCAGTATTCACACACCCGCATGGTACTCACACACCCGCCCGGTACTCTCACACACGTGCGGTAATCACACACACACCCGGTACTCACACACCCGCCCGGTACCCACACACCCGCCCGTAACTCACACACATGCCCGGTACTCACACACTCGCCCGGTAATCCCACAGCCGCCCGGTACTCACACACCCGCCCAGTACTCACACACCCACCTGGTATTCACACACCCGCATGGTACTCACATACCCGCCCGGTACTCTCACACACGCCCGACACTCCCACACACGCCCGGTACTCACACACACGCCCAGTAATCACACATACACCCGGTACTCACACACCCGCCTGGTACCCACACACCCGCCCGTAACTCACACACATGCCCGGTACTCACACACTCGCCCGGTAATCCCACAGCCGCCCGGTACTCACACACCCGCCCGGTACTCACACATCCGCCCAACACTCAAACACCTGCCCGGTACACCCACCCTCACCCATTACTCCCACACCTGCCCGGAACTCACACACTCGCCCGGTACTCACACACCCGCCCGGTACTCACACACCCCCCCCGGTACTCACACACCCACCCGGTACTCACAAACACGCCCGGTACACCCACACCCACCCAGTACTCACACACATGCCAGGTACTCAGACAGACGCCCGGTACACACACACTCGCCCAGAAATCTCACACTCGCCCGGTATTCCCATACCTGCACGGTACTCACACACCCGCATGGTACTCCCACACACGCCCAACACTCACACACCCGCCCGGTACTCACACAACCGCCTGGAACTCACACACAAGCCCGGTACCCACACACCCAGCCAACAATCCCACACCCGCCCGGTACTCACACACCCGCCCGGTATTCACACACCCGCCCGGTACTCACACACCTGCACGGTACTCACACACCTGCCCTGTACTCACACACCCGCCCAGTACTCACACACCCGCCCGGTACTCACACACGCGTCCGGTACTCACACACACGCCCGGTACTCACACACCCGCCCGGTACTCACACACCCGCCCTGTACTCCCACACATGGCCGGTACTCACACACCCAGCCAACACTCCCACACCCGCCCGGTACTCACACACACGCCCGGTACTCACACACCCGCCCAACACTCCCAGACCCGCCCGATACTCACACACTCGCTCAGTACTCACACACCCGCATGGTACTATAACAGCCGCCCGCTACTCTCAAACCCGCCCGTTACTCTCACACCCGCCCGGTACTCACAAACATGCCCGGTACTCACACACCTGCCCTGTACTCACACACCCGCCCGGCACTCACACACCCACCCGGTACTCACACACACGCCCGGTACTCACACATCCGCCTGCTATTCGCACACCCGCCCGCTACTCAAACACTCGCCTGTTACTAACACACCCGCCCGGTGCTCCCTCACTCGACCGGTACTCACACACCCGCCCGGTACTCACACACACGCCCGGTACACACACACCCACCTGGTATGCACACACCCACCCGGTATTCACACACCCGCATGGTACTCACACACCCGCCCGGTACTCTCACACACGCCCGGTACTCCCACACACGTCCGGTACTCACACACACGCCCAGTAATCACACACACACCCGGTACTCACACACCCGCCCGGTACCCACACACCCGCCCTTAACTCACACACATGCCCGGTACTCACACACTCGCCCGGTAATCCCACAGCCGCCCGGTACTCACACACCCGCCCGGTACTCACACATCCGACCAACACTCACACATCCGCCCGGTACTCACACACCCGCCCGGTACTTACACATCCGCCCAGTACTCACACACCCGCCCAACACTCAAACACGCGCCCGGTACACCCACACTCACACATTACTCCCACACAAGCCCGGTACTCACACACACGCCCAGTACTCACACACAGGTCCGGAACTCACACACTCGCCTGGTACTCACACACCCGACCGGTACTCACAAACCCGCCCAGTACTCACACACACACCCGGTACTCACAAAGCCACCTGGTATTCACACACCCGCCTGGTACTCATACACACGCACAAAACTCCCACATCCGCCCGGTACTCACACACCCGCCTGGTACTCACACACACGCCCGGTACTCATAAAACCGCCCAACACTCCCACACCCGCCCGGTACTCCCACACTCGCCCGGTACTCACACATGCGCCCGCTACTCACACACCCGCCCGGTACTCACACACTCGCCCGGTACTCACACACTCGCCTGGTGCTCTGACACCCACCCAGTACTCACACACGGGCCCAACAGTCCCACACTCGCCCGGTACTCACTCACCTGCCCGGTACTCACACACCTGCCCGGTACTCACACACCTGCCCGGTACACACACAGACGCCCGGTACTCCCACACTTGCCCGGAACTCTCACTCCCACCCGGTACTCCCACACCTGCACGGTACTCACATACCCGCATGGTACGCGCACACCCACCCAACACTCACACACCTGCCCGGTACTCGCTCACCCGCCCGGTACTGCCACACCCGCCTGGTACTCCCAGACCCGCCCAACACTCCCACACCCACCCGGCACTCACACACCCGCCCAAGACTCCCACACCCGCCCGGTACTCACACACCCGCCCGGTACTCACACACATGCCCGGTACTCTCACACACGCCCAACAGTCCCACACCCGCCCAGTACTGACACACCCGCCCGGTACTCTCACACCCGCATGGTACTCACACACCCGCCCGGTACTCTCACACACGCCCGGTACTCTCACACCCGCCCTGTACTCGCTCACCCGCCCAGTACTCACAAACACGCCCGGTACACTCACACCCGCCCGGTACTCACACACACGCCCGGTACTCACACACCTGCCCAGTACTCACACACCCACCCGGTATTCACACACCCGCCCGGTATTCACACACCCGCATGGTACTCACACACCCACCCGGTAGTCTCACACTCACCTGCTACTCCCATACACGCCCGGTAATCCCACACATGCCCGGTACTCACACACACGCCCGGTACTCCCACGCCCGCCCAGTACTCACACACACACCCGGTACTCCCACACGCCCAGTAATCACGCACACCCGGTAGTCTCACACTCGCCTGCTACTCCCACACACGCCCGGTAATCCCACACACGCCCGGTACTCACGCACCCGCCCGATACTCATACACCCGCCTGGTTCTCACAAACCTGCCCGTAACTCAGACACATGCCTGGTACTCACACACTCGCCCGGTAATCCCACAGCCGCCCGGTACTCACACACCCGCCCAGTACTCACACACCCGCCCAACACTCAAACACCCGCCCGGTACACCCACACTCACCCATTACTCCCACACCCGCCGGGTACTCACACACACGCCCAGTACTCACACACAGGTCCAGAACTCACACACTCGCCCGGTACTCACACACCCGCCCGGTACTCACACACACGCCCGGTACTCACACACACGCCCGGTACTCACAAAGCCGCCTGGTACTCAAACACGCGCCTGGTACTCATACACACGCCCGGTTCTCCGACACCCACCCGGTACTCACACACGGGCCCAACAGTCCCACACTCGCCCGGTACTCACACACCCACCCGGTACTCACACACCTGCCCGATACTCACACACCCGCCCGGTACACCCACACCCGCCCTGTACTCACACACACGCCCGGTACTCACACAGAGCCTGGTACACCCACACTCGCCCGGAACTCTCACACCCGCCCGGTATTCCCATACCCGCACGGTACTCACACACCCGCATGGTAATCCCACACCCGCCCAACACTCACACACCCGCCCGGTACTCCCTCACCCGCCTGGTACTGCCACACCCGCCTGGTAATCCCAGACCCGCCCAACACTCCCACACCCGCCCGGTACTCACACACCCGCCCAGTACTCACACACATGTCCGGTAATCTCACACATGCCCAACACTCCCACACCCGCCCAGTACTGATACACCCACCCGGTACTCACACACACGCCCGGTACTCACACACACACCCGGTAATCTCACACCCGCCCGGAACTCACACACACTTCCGGAACTCACACATACACCCGACACTCAAACACCCGCCCGGTACTCACACACCTGCACGGTACTCACACACCCGCCCAGTTCTCACACACCCGCCCGATACTCACACACCCGCCCGGTACTCACAATGAAGCCCAGTACTCACACACCCGCCCGGAACTCACACACCCGCCCGGTACTCACACACCCGCCCGGTACTCACACTCACGCCCGGTTCTCACACACCCGCCCGGTACTCACACACACGCCCGGTACGGAAACACCCGCCCGGTACTCACACACCTGCCCCGTACTCACACACTCGCCCGTTACTCACACACTCGCCCAGTACTCACACACCCGCATGGTACTCTAACAGCCGCCCGCTACTCTCAAACCCGCCCAGTACTCTCACACCCGCCCGGTACTCACAAACACGCCCGGTACTCACACACTCACCCGGTACTCACACGCCCACCCGGTACTCACATACCCGCCCGGTACTCGCACACCCGCCCGCTATTCAAACACCAGCCCGCTACTCAAACACTCGCCTGTTACTCACACACCCGCCCGGTGCTCCCTCACTCGCCAGGTACTGACACACCCGCCCGGTAATCACACACACGCCCAGTACACACACACCCGCCCGGTACTCACACACCAGCCCGGTATTCACACACCCGCATGGTACTCACACGCACGCCTGGTACTCACACACCTGCCTGGTACACCCACCCTCACCCATTACTCCCACACCCGCCCGGAACTCACACATTCACCCGGTACTCACACACCCGCCCAGTACTCACACACCCGCCCAGTACTCACACACCCGACCGGTGCTCACAAACCCGCCCGGAACTCACACACAAGCCTGGTACCCACACTCCCGGCCAACTCTCCCACACCCGCCTGGTACTCCAACACATGCCCAGTACTCACACACACACCCGGTACTCACACACCCGCCTGGTACTCACACACACGCCCGGTACGCACACACCCTCCCGGTACTCGCACACCCGCCCGGTACTCACACACCCGCCCAGAACTCACATACAAGCCCGGTACCCACACACCCGGCCAACACCCCACACCCGCCTGGTACTCACACACACGCCCGGTACTCATGCACCCGCCCAACACTCCCAGACCCGCCCGGTACTCACACACTCGCTCAGTACTCACACACCCGCCCGGTACTCACACGCCCGCTCAGTACTCACACACCCGCATGGTACTATAACAGCCGCCCGCTACTCTCAAACCCGCCAGGTACTCTCACACCCGCCCGGTACTCACAAACACGCCCGGTACTCACACACCCGCCCGGTACTCACACACCCGCCCGGCACTCACACACATGCCCGGTACTCTCACACCCGCCCGGCACTCACACACATGCCCGGTACTCTCACACCCGCCCGGTACTCACAAACACGCCCGGTACTCACACACACGCCCAGTACTCACACATTCGCCCGCTATTCACACACCCGCCCGCTAGTCAAACACTCGCACATTCGCCCACTAATCACACACCCGCCAGGTGCTCCCTCACTCGACCGGTACTCACACACCCGCCCAGTACTCACACAAACGCCCGGTACACACACACCCGCCCGGTACTCACACACCCGCCCGGTATTCACACACCCGCATGGTACTCACACACCCGCCCGGTAATCTCACACACGCCCGGTACTCACACACCTGCCCGTAACTCAGACACATGCCTGGTACTCACACACTCGCCCGGTAATCCCACAGCCGCCCGGTACTCACACACCCGCCCAGTACTCACACACCCGCCCAACACTCAAACACCCGCCCGGTACACCCACACTCACCCATTACTCCCACACCCGCCGGGTACTCACACACACGCCCACAACTCACACACAGGTCCGGAACTCACACACTCGCCCGGTACTCACAAAGCCGCCTGGTACTCACACACCCGCCTGGTACTCATACACAAGCCCGGTTCTCCCGCACCCGCCCCGTACTCACACACCTGCCCGGTGCTCCGACACCTACCCGGTACTCACACATGGGCCCAACAGTCCCACACTCGCCCGGTACTCACACACCCACCCGGTACACCCACACCCGCCCGGTACTCACACACCCGCCCGGTACTCACACAGAAGCCCAGTACACACACACTCGCCCGGAACTCTCACACCCGCCCGGTATTCCCATACCCGCACGGTACTCACACACCCGCATGGTACTCCCACACCCACCCAACACTCACACAACCGCCCGGTACTCTCTCACCCAACTGGTACTGCCACACCCGCCTAGTAATCCCAGACCCGCCCAATACTCCCACACCCGCCCGGTACTCACACACCCGCCCGGTACTCACACACATGTCCAGTAATCTCACACATGCCCAACAATCCCACACCCGCCTGGTACTGACACACCCGCCCGGTACTCACACACACGCCCGGTACTCACACACACCCGGTAATCTCACACCCGCCCGGAACTCACACACACTTCCGGAACTCACACACACACCCGACACTCACACACCCGCCCGGTACTCACACACACACCCGACACTCACACACCTGCCCTGTACTCACACACCCGCCCAGTACTCACACACCCGCCCGATACTCACACACCCGTCCGGTACTCACAATGAAGCCCAGTACTCACACACCCGCCCGGAACTCACACACCCGCCCGGTACTCACACACCCGCCCAGTACTCACACACCCGCCAGTTACTCACACACCCACACGGTACTCACACTCACGCGCGGTACTCACACACCTACCCGGTACTCACACACATGCCCGGTACGGAAACACCCGCCCAGTACTCACATACCTGCCCCGTACTCACACACTCGCCCGGTACTCACACACTCGCTCAGTACTCACACACCCGCATGGTACTCTAACAGCCGCCCGCTACTCTCAAACCCGCCCGGTACTCTCACACCCGCCCGGTACTCACAAACACGCCCGGTACTCACACACCCACCCGATACTCACACGCCCGCCTGGTACTCACACACCCGCCCGGTACTCGCACACACGCCCGGTACTCACACATCCACCCGCTATTCACACACCAGCCCGCTACTCAAACACTCACCTGTTACTCACACACCCGCCCGGTGCTCCCTCACTCGACAGGTACTCACACACCCGCCCGGTACTCACACACACGACCAGTACACACACACCCGCATGGTACTCACACGCACACCCGGTATTCACACACATGCCCGGTACTCACACACACGCTGGTACACACACACCCGCCTGGTACTCACACACCCACCCGGTAGTCACACACCCGCCCGTAACTCACACACATGCTCGGTACTCACACACACGCCCGGTACTCACACTCGCCCGGTACTCACACACTCGCCCGGTAATCCCACAGCCGCCCGGTACTCACACACCCGCCCGGTCCTCACACATCCGCCCAACACTCAAACACCTGCCCGGTACACCCACCCTCACCCATTACTCCCACACCCGCCCGGAACTCACACACTCGCCCGGTACTCACACACCCGCCCGGTACTCACACACCCGCCCGTTACTCACACACCCGACCGGTGCTCACAAACCCGCCCGGTACTCACACACACGCCCGGTACTCACAAAGCAGCCTGGTACTCACACACCCGCCTGGTGCTCATACACACGCCCGGTTCTCCCACACCCGCCCAGTACTCACACACCCGCCCAGTATTCACACACCTGCCCGGTACTCACACAACTGCCCGGTACTCACACACATGTCCGGTACTCCCACACACGCCCAACACTCCCACACCCGCCCAGTACTCACACACCCGCCCGGTACTCACAACCACCCGGAACTCACACACAAGCCCGGTACCCACACATCCGGCCAACTCTCCCACACCCGCCCGGTACTCCAACACATGCCCGGTACTCACACACATGCCCGGTACTCACACACCCGCCCGGTACTCACACACACGCCCGGTACTCACACACCCGCCCGGAACTCACACACAAGCCCGGTACCCACACACCCGGCCAACACACCCACACCCGCCCGGTACTCACACACATGCCCGGTACTCACACACCCGCCCAACACTCCCAGACCCGCCCGATACTCACTCACTCGCTCAGTACTCACACACACGCCCGGTGCTCACACACTCACTCAGTACTCACACACCCACCCGCTACTCATACACTCGCCTGTTACTCACACACCTGCCAGGTTCTCCCTCACTCGACCGGTACTCACACACCCGCCCGGTACTCACACACACGCCCGGTACACACACACCCGCCCGGTACTCACACTCCCGCCCGGTATTCACACACCCGCATGGTACTCACACACCCGCCCGGTACTCTCACACATGCCCGGTACTTCCACACACGCCCGGTACTCACACACGCCCGGTAATCACACACACACCCGGTACTCACACACCCGCCCGGTACCCAAACACCCGCCCGAAACTCACACAAATGCCCGGTACTCACACACTCGCCCGGTAATCCCACAGCCGCCCGGTACTCACACACCCACCCGGTACTCACACATCCGTCCAACACTCACACATCCGCCCGGTACTCACACACCCGCCCGGTACTCACACATCCGCCCAGTACTCACACACCCGCCCAACACTCAAACACGTGCCCGGTACACCCACACTCACCCATTACTCCCACACCCGCCCGGTAATCACACACACGCCCAGTACTCACACACAGGTCCGGAACTCACACACTCGCCCGGTACTCACACACCCGACCGGTACTCACAAACCCGCCCAGTACTCACACACACGCCCGGTACTCACAAAGCCACCTGGTATTCACACACCCGCCTGGTACTCACACACACGCACAAAACTCCCAGACCCGCCCGGTACTCACACACCCGCCTGGTACTCACACACATGCCCGGTACTCATAAACCCGCCCAACACTCCCACACATGCCCGCTAGTCCCACACCCGCCCGGTTATCCCACACTCGCCCGGTACTCACACACCCGCCCGCTACTCACACACCCGCCCGGTACTCACACACCCACCCGGTAGTCCCACACACACCCGGTACACACACACCCGCCCGGTACTGACACACACGCCCGGTACTCACGCACCCGCACAACACTCCCAGACCCGCCCGATACTCACACACTCGCTCAGTGCTCACATACTCGCCCGGTACTCACACACTCGCTCAGTACTCACACACCCGCCCGGTACTCACACGCCCGCTCAGTACTCACACACCCGCATGGTACTATAACAGCCGCCCGCTACTCTCAAACCCGCCGGGTACTCTCACACCCGCCCGGTACTCACAAACACGCCCGGTACTCACACACACGCCCAGTACTCACACATTCGCCCGCTATTCACACACCCGCCCGGTAGTCAAACACTCGCACATTCGCCCACTAATCACACACCCGCCAGGTGCTCCCTCACTCGACCGGTACTCACACACCCGCCCAGTACTCACACACCCGCCCGGTATTCACACACCCGCATGGTACTCACACACCCGCCTGGTACTCATACACAAGCCCGGTTCTCCCGCACCCGCCCCGTACTCACACACCTGCCCGGTGCTCCGACACCTACCCGGTACTCACACATGGGCCCAACAGTCCCACACTCGCCCGGTACTCACACACCCACCCGGTACTCACACACCTGCCCGGTACTCACACACCCGCCCGGTACACCCACACCCGCCCGGTACTCACACACACGCCCGGTACTCACACAGAAGCCCAGTACACACACACTCGCCCGGAACTCTCACACCCGCCCGGTATTCCCATACCCGCACGGTACTCACACACCCGCATGGTACTCCCACACCCGCCCAACACTCACACAACCGCCCGGTACTCTCTCACCCAACTGGTACTGCCACACCCGCCTAGTAATTCCAAACCCGCCCAATACTCCCACACCCGCCCGGTACTCACACACCCGCCCGGTACTCACACACATGTCCGGTAATCTCACACATGCCCAACAATCCCACACTCGCCTGGTACTGACACACCCGCCCGGTACACACACACACGCCCGGTAATCACACACACCCGGTAATCTCACACCCGCCCGGAACTCACACACACTTCCGGAACTCACACACACACCCGACACTCACACACCCGCCCGGTACTCACACACCCGCCCGGTACTCACACACCTGCACGATACTCACACACCTGCCCTGTACTCACACACCCGCCCAGTACTCACACACCCGCCCGGAACTCACACACCCGCCCGGTACTCACACACCCGCCCAGTACTCACACACCCGCCCGGTACTCACACACCCGCCCGGTACTCACACACCCGCCCAGTACTCACACACCCGCCCGATACTCACACACCCGTCCGGTACTCACAATGAAGCCCAGTACTCACACACCCGCCCGGAACTCACACACCCGCCCGGTACTCACACACCCGCCCAGTACTCACACACCCGCCAGTTACTCACACACCCACACGGTACTCACACTCACGCGCGGTACTCACACACCTACCCGGTACTCACACACATGCCCGGTACGGAAACACCCGCCCAGTACTCACATACCTGCCCCGTACTCACACACTCGCCCGGTACTCACACACTCGCTCAGTACTCACACACCCGCATGGTACTCTAACAGCCGCCCGCTACTCTCAAACCCGCCCGGTACTCTCACACCCGCCCGGTACTCACAAACACGCCCGGTACTCACACACCCACCCGATACTCACACGCCCGCCTGGTACTCACACACCCGCCCGGTACTCGCACACACGCCCGGTACTCACACATCCACCCGCTATTCACACACCAGCCCGCTACTCAAACACTCACCTGTTACTCACACACCCGCCCGGTGCTCCCTCACTCGACAGGTACTCACACACCCGCCCGGTACTCACACACACGACCAGTACACACACACCCGCATGGTACTCACACGCACACCCGGTATTCACACACATGCCCGGTACTCACACACACGCCGGTACACACACACCCGCCTGGTACTCACACACCCACCCGGTAGTCACACACCCGCCCGTAACTCACACACATGCTCGGTACTCACACACACGCCCGGTACTCACACTCGCCCGGTACTCACACACTCGCCCGGTAATCCCACAGCCGCCCGGTACTCACACACCCGCCCGGTACTCACACATCCGCCCAACACTCAAACACCTGCCCGGTACACCCACCCTCACCCATTACTCCCACACCCGCCCGGAACTCACACACTCGCCCGGTACTCACACACCCGCCCGGTACTCACACACCCGCCCGTTACTCACACACCCGACCGGTGCTCACAAACCCGCCCGGTACTCACACACACGCCCGGTACTCACAAAGCAGCCTGGTACTCACACACCCGCCTGGTACTCATACACACGCCCGGTTCTCCCACACCCGCCCAGTACTCACACACCCGCCCAGTACTCACACACCTGCCCGGTACTCACACAACTGCCCGGTACTCACACACATGTCCGGTACTCCCACACACGCCCAACACTCCCACACCCGCCCAGTACTCACACACCCGCCCGGTACTCACAACCGCCCGGAACTCACACACAAGCCCGGTACCCACACATCCGGCCAACTCTCCCACACCCGCCCAGTACTCCAACACATGCCCGGTACTCACACACATGCCCGGTACTCACACACCCGCCCGGTACTCACACACACGCCCGGTACTCACACACCCGCCCGGAACTCACACACAAGCCTGGTACCCACACACCCGGCCAACACACCCACACCCGCCCGGTACTCACACACATGCCCGGTACTCACACACCCGCCCAACACTCCCAGACCCGCCCGGTACTCACACACCCGCCCGCTACTCACACACCCGCCCGGTACTCACACACCCACCCGGTAGTCCCACACACACCCGGTACACACACACCCGCCCGGTACTGACACACCCGCCCGGTACTCACATACCCGCCCGGAACTCACACACCCGCCCGGTACTCACACACCCGCCCGGTACTCACACACGGGCCCAACAGTCTCACACTTGCCCGGTACTCACACACGGGCCCAACAGTCCCACACTCGCCCGGTACTCACACACCCGACCGGTACTCACACACACGCCCGGTACTCACACACCCGCCCGGTACTCACACACCCACCCAACACTCCCACACACGCCCGGTACTCACACACTTGCCCGGTATTGACACACTCGCCCGGTACTCACACACCCACCTGGTGCTCCGACACGCACCCGGTACTCACACACCGGCCCAACAGTCCCACACTTGCCTGGTACTAACACACCCGCCCGGTACTCCCTCACTCGCCCGGTACTCACACACCCGCCCGGTACTCCCACACCCGGCCGGTACTCACACAGCGCCCGGTACTCCCACACTCGCCCGGAACTCTCACAGCCACCCGGGAATCCCACAACCGCCCGGTACTCACAAACCCGCATGGTACTCCCAGACCCGCCCAACACTCACACACCCGCCCGATACTCCCTAACCCGCCCGGTACTGCCACACCCGCCTGGTAATCCCACACCCGCCCAACACTCCCACACCCGCCCGGTACTCACACACCCATCCGGTAGTCCCACACATACCCGGTACACACACACCTGCCCGGTACTCACACACCCGCCCGGTATTCACACACACGCCCGGTATTCTCACACACGCCCAACACTTCCACACCCGCCCGGTACTCACACACCTGCCCGGTACTCACACACACGCCCGGTACTCAGACACACGCCCGGTACTCTCACACCCGCCCGCTCCTCACACATCTGCCCGGAACTCACACACACGCCCGGTACTCACACACCCACCCGGTACTCACAAACCCGCCCAACAATCCCACACCCGCCTGGTAATCACACACCAGCCCGGTACTCACACACCCGCCCGGTACACACACACCCGTCCGGAAATCACACACCCGCCCGGTACTCACAAACCTGCCCGGTACTCACACACCCACCTGGTACTCACACACACGCCCAACAATCCCACTCCCGCCCGGTACTCACACACCCGCCCGGTACTCACACACCCACATGGAACTCTCACACCCGCACGGTACTCTCACACCTGCCCGGTACTCACACACCTGCCCGGTACTCACACGCCCGCCCGGTACTCCCACACCCGCCCGGTACTCTCACCCCCGCCCGGAACTCACACACCCGCCTGGTACTCACACACACGCCCGACAATCCCACTCCCGCCCGCTACTCACACACCCGCCCGGTAATCCCACACACGCCCAACACTCCCACACCCGCCCGGTACTCACACACCCACCCGGTACTGACACACCCGCCCGGTACTCACACACCCGCCCGGAACTCACACACCCGCCCGGTACTCACACACGGGCCCAACAGTCTCACACTTGCCCGGTACTCACACACGGGCCCAACAGTCCCACACTCGCCCAGTACTCACACACCCGACCGATACTCACACACACGCCCGGTACTCACACACCCACCCGGTACTCACACACCCACCCAACACTCCCACACACGCCCGGTACTCACACACTTGCCCGGTATTGACACACTCGCCCGGTACTCACACACCCACCTGGTGCTCCGACACGCACCCGGTACTCACACACCGGCCCAACAGTCCCACACTTGCCTGGTACTAACACACCCGCCCGGTACTCCCTCACTCGCCCGGTACTCACACACCCGCCCGGTACTCCCACACCCGGCCGGTACTCACACAGCGCCCGGTACTCCCACACTCGCCCGGAACTCTCACAGCCACCCGGGAATCCCACAACCGCCCGGTACTCACAAACCCGCATGGTACTCCCAGACCCGCCCAACACTCACACACCCGCCCGGTACTCACAAACCTGCCCGGTACTCACACACCCACCTGGTACTCACACACACGCCCAACAATCCCACTCCCGCCCGGTACTCACACACCCGCCCAGTACTCACACACCCACATGGAACTCTCACACCCGCACGGTACTCTCACACCTGCCCGGTACTCACACACCCGCCCGGTACTCACACCCCCGCCCGGTACTCCCACACCCACCCAGTACTCTCACACCCGCCCGGAACTCACACACCCGCCTGGTACTCACACACTCGCCCGACAATCCCACTCCCGCCCGGTACTCACACACCCGCCCGTTACTCACACACACGCACGGCACTCAAACACACACCCGCTACTCCCACGCTCGCCCGGTACTCCCACACTCGCCCGGAACTCACACACCCTCCCGGTACTCAGACACCCGCCCGGTACTCTCACACCCGCCCGGAACTCACACACCCACATGGAACTCACACACCCGCCCGGTAATCACAAACCCGCCCGGTACTCTCACACCCGCCCGGTACTAACACATTCGCCTGGTAATCACACACCCGCCCGGTACTCTCACACCCGCCCGGTACTAACACATTTGCCTGGTACTCACACATCCGCCCGGTACTCACACACCCACCTGGCACTCACACACCCGCATGGGACTCACACATCCACCTGGTACTCTCACACCCGCCTGGTACTCTCACACCTGCATGGCACTCACACATCCGCCCGTTACTCTCACACACGCCCGGTACTCACACACACGCCCGGTACTCACACACCCGCCCGGTACTCACACACCCACCCAACACTCCCACACACGCCCGGTACTCACACACTTTCCCGGTACTCACACACCCGCCCGTTACTCACACACCCGACCGGTGCTCACAAACCCGCCCGGTACTCACACACACGCCCGGTACTCACAAAGCAGCCTGGTACTCACACACCCGCCTGGTACTCATACACACGCCCGGTTCTCCCACACCCGCCCAGTACTCACACACCCGCCCAGTACTCACACACCTGCCCGGTACTCACACACACGCCCGGTACTCACAAAGCAGCCTGGTACTCACACACCCGCCTGGTACTCATACACACGCCCGGTTCTCCCACACCCGCCCAGTACTCACACACCCGCCCAGTACTCACACACCTGCCCGGTACTCACACAACTGCCCGGTACTCACACACATGTCCGGTACTCCCACACACGCCCAACACTCCCACACCCGCCCAGTACTCACACACCCGCCCGGTACTCACAACCACCCGGAACTCACACACAAGCCCGGTACCCACACATCCGGCCAACTCTCCCACACCCGCCCAGTACTCCAACACATGCCCGGTACTCACACACATGCCCGGTACTCACACACCCGCCCGGTACTCACACACACGCCCGGTACTCACACACCCGCCCGGAACTCACACACAAGCCCGGTACCCACACACCCGGCCAACACACCCACACCCGCCCGGTACTCACACACATGCCCGGTACTCACACACCCGCCAAACACTCCCAGACCCGCCCGGTACTCACACACCCGCCCGCTACTCACACACCCGCCCGGTACTCACACACCCACCCGGTAGTCCCACACACACCCGGTACACACACACCCGCCCGGTACTGACACACCCGCCCGGTACTCACATACCCGCCCGGAACTCACACACCCGCCCGGTACTCACACACCCGCCCGGTACTCACACACGGGCCCAACAGTCTCACACTTGCCCGGTACTCACACACGGGCCCAACAGTCCCACACTCGCCCGGTACTCACACACCCGACCGGTACTCACACACACGCCCGGTACTCACACACCCGCCCGGTACTCACACACCCACCCAACACTCCCACACACGCCCGGTACTCACACACTTGCCCGGTATTGACACACTCGCCCGGTACTCACACACCCACCTGGTGCTCCGACACGCACCCGGTACTCACACACCGGCCCAACAGTCCCACACTTGCCTGGTACTAACACACCCGCCCGGTACTCCCTCACTCGCCCGGTACTCACACACCCGCCCGGTACTCCCACACCCGGCCGGTACTCACACAGCGCCCGGTACTCCCACACTCGCCCGGAACTCTCACAGCCACCCGGGAATCCTACAACCGCCCGGTACTCACAAACCCGCATGGTACTCCCAGACCCGCCCAACACTCACACACCCGCCCGATACTCCCTAACCCGCCCGGTACTGCCACACCCGCCTGGTAATCCCACACCCGCCCAACACTCCCACACCCGCCCGGTACTCACACACCCATCCGGTAGTCCCACACATACCCGGTACACACACACCTGCCCGGTACTCACACACCCGCCCGGTATTCACACACACGCCCGGTATTCTCACACACGCCCAACACTTCCACACCCGCCCGGTACTCACACACCTGCCCGGTACTCACACACACGCCCGGTACTCAGACACACGCCCGGTACTCTCACACCCGCCCGCTCCTCACACATCTGCCCGGAACTCACACACACGCCCGGTACTCACACACCCACCCGGTACTCACAAACCCGCCCAACAATCCCACACCCGCCTGGTAATCACACACCAGCCCGGTACTCACACACCCGCCCGGTACACACACACCCGTCCGGAAATCACACACCCGCCCGGTACTCACAAACCTGCCCGGTACTCACACACCCACCTGGTACTCACACACACGCCCAACAATCCCACTCCCGCCCGGTACTCACACACCCGCCCGGTACTCACACACCCACATGGAACTCTCACACCCGCACGGTACTCTCACACCTGCCCGGTACTCACACACCTGCCCGGTACTCACACGCCCGCCCGGTACTCCCACACCCGCCCGGTACTCTCACACCCGCCCGGAACTCACACACCCGCCTGGTACTCACACACACGCCCGACAATCCCACTCCCGCCCGCTACTCACACACCCGCCCGGTAATCCCACACACGCCCGGTACTCACACACCCACCCGGTACTGACACACCCGCCCGGTACTCACACACCCGCCCGGAACTCACACACCCGCCCGGTACTCACACACCCGCCCGGTACTCACACACGGGCCCAACAGTCTCACACTTGCCCGGTACTCACACACGGGCCCAACAGTCCCACACTCGCCCAGTACTCACACATCCGACCGATACTCACACACACGCCCGGTACTCACACACCCACCCGGTACTCACACACCCACCCAACACTCCCACACACGCCCGGTACTCACACACTTGCCCGGTATTGACACACTCGCCCGGTACTCACACACCCACCTGGTGCTCCGACACGCACCCGGTACTCACACACCGGCCCAACAGTCCCACACTTGCCTGGTACTAACACACCCGCCCGGTACTCCCTCACTCGCCCGGTACTCACACACCCGCCCGGTACTCCCACACCCGGCCGGTACTCACACAGCGCCCGGTACTCCCACACTCGCCCGGAACTCTCACAGCCACCCGGGAATCCCACAACCGCCCGGTACTCACAAACCCGCATGGTACTCCCAGACCCGCCCAACACTCACACACCCGCCCGGTACTCACAAACCTGCCCGGTACTCACACACCCACCTGGTACTCACACACACGCCCAACAATCCCACTCCCGCCCGGTACTCACACACCCGCCCAGTACTCACACACCCACATGGAACTCTCACACCCGCACGGTACTCTCACACCTGCCCGGTACTCACACACCCGCCCGGTACTCACACCCCCGCCCGGTACTCCCACACCCACCCAGTACTCTCACACCCGCCCGGAACTCACACACCCGCCTGGTACTCACACACTCGCCCGACAATCCCACTCCCGCCCGGTACTCACACACCCGCCCGTTACTCACACACACGCACGGCACTCAAACACACACCCGCTACTCCCACGCTCGCCCGGTACTCCCACACTCGCCCGGAACTCACACACCCTCCCGGTACTCAGACACCCGCCCGGTACTCTCACACCCGCCCGGAACTCACACACCCTCATGGTACTCACACACCCGCCCGGTAATCACAAACCCGCCCGGTACTCTCACACCCGCCCGGTACTAACACATTCGCCTGGTAATCACACACCCGCCCGGTACTCTCACACCCGCCCGGTACTAACACATTTGCCTGGTACTCACACATCCGCCCGGTACTCACACACCCACCTGGCACTCACACACCCGCATGGGACTCACACATCCACCTGGTACTCTCACACCCGCCTGGTACTCTCACACCTGCATGGCACTCACACATCCGCCCGTTACTCTCACACACGCCCGGTACTCACACATCCGCCCGGTACTCTCACAGCCGCCCGGTATTCTCACATCCGCATGGTACTCACACACCCGCCCAGTACTCACGCACCCGGCCGGTACTCACGCACCCGGCCGGTACTCACGCACCCGGCCGGTACTCACACAACCAGCCGGTACTCACACACCGGCCCAGAAATCACAAACCCGCCCAACACTCCCACACACGCCCGGTACTCACACTCTCGCCCGGTACTCACACACCCGCCTGGTTCTCCCACACCCGCCAGGTAATCACACACCTGTCTGGTACTCTCACACCCGCCCGGCACTCTCAAACCCGCCCGGTACTCACACACCGGCCCGGTACTCACACACCTTGCCAACACTCCCACACCCGCCCGTTACTCACACACACACCCGGTACTCACACACCCGCCCAACATTCCCACACCCCCCCGGTACTCCCACACCCGCCCAACACTCCCAGAACTGTCCGGTACTCACACACCCACCCGGTACTCACACACCCGCCCGGTACTCACACACCCGCCCGGTATTCCCACACCCGCCCGGTACTCCCACACCCGCCCGGTACTCACACACACACCCGGTATTCTCACACACGCCCAACACTTCCACACCCGCCCGGTACTTACACACCTGCCCGGTACTCACACACATGCCCGGTACTCAGACACACGCCCGGTACTCTCACACCCGCCTGGTACTCACACACCTGCCCGAGACTCACACACACGGCCGGTACTCACACACACGCCCGGTACTCACACACCCGCCCGGTACTCACAAACCCACCCAACACTCCCACACCTGCCTGGCACTCACACACCCGCCCGGTACTCACACACCCGCCCGGTACTCACACACCCGCTCGGAAATCACACACACACCCGGTACGCACAAACCTGCCCGGTACTCACACACCCGCCCAGTATTCACATACCCGCCCAGTACTCACACACACGCCCGACAATCCCACACCAGCCCGGTACTCACACATCCGCCCGTTACTCCCACACCCGCCCGGTACTCACACACCCGCCCGGTACTCACACACACACCCGGTATTCTCACACACGCCCAACACTTCCACACCCGCCCGGTACTGACACACCCGCCCGGTACTCACACACATGCCCGGTACTCAGACACACGCCCGGTACTCTCACACCCGCCTGGTACTCACACACCTGCCCGAGACTCACACACACGGCCGGTACTCACACACACGCCCGGTACTCACACACCCGCCCGGTACTCACAAACCCACCCAACACTCCCTCACCTGCCTGGCACTCACACACCCGCCCGGTACTGACACACCCGCCCGGTACTCACACACCCGCCCGGAAATCACACACCCGCCCGGTACGCACAAACCTGCCCGGTACTCACACACCCGCCCAGTATTCACATACCCGCCCAGTACTCACACACACGCCCGACAATCCCACACCAGCCCGGTACTCACACATCCGCCCGTTACTCCCACACCCGCCCGGTACTCACACACCCGCCCGGTACTCACACACATGTCCGGTAATCTCACACATGCCCAACAATCCCATACCCGCCCGGTACTGACACACCCGCCCAGTACACACACACACGCCCGGTACTCACACACACCCGGTAATCTCACACCCGCCCGGAACTCACACACACTTCCGGAACTCACACACACACCCGACACTCACACACCCGCCCGGTACTCACACACCCACACGGTACTCACACTCACGCCCGGTACTCACACACCTACCCGGTACTCACACACATGCCCGGTACGGAAACACCCGCCCAGTACTCACATACCTGCCCCGTACTCACACACTCGCCCGGTACTCACACACTCGCTCAGTACTCACACACCCGCATGGTACTCTAACAGCCACCCGCTACTCTCAAACCCGCCCGGTACTCACAAACACGCCCGGTACTCACACACCCACCCGATACTCACACGCCCGCCTGGTACTCACACACCCGCCCGGTACTCGCACACACGCCTGGTACTCACACGTCCACCCGCTATTCACACACCAGCCCGCTACTCAAACACTCACCTGTTACTCACACACCCGCCTGGTGCTCCCTCACTCGACAGGTACTCACACACCCGCCCGGTACTCACACACACGACCAGTACACACACACCCGCATGGTACTCACACGCACGCCCGGTATTCACACACATGCCCGGTACTCACACACACGCCGGTACACACACACCCGCCTGGCACTCACACACCCACCCGGTAGTCACACACCCGCCCGTAACTCACACACATGCTCGGTACTCACACACACGCCCGGTACTCACACACTCGCCCGGTACTCACACACTCGCCCGGTAATCCCACAGCCGCCCGGTACTCACACACCCGCCCGGTACTCACACATCCGCCCAACACTCAAACACCTGCCCGGTACACCCACCCTCACCCATTACTCCCACACCCGCCCGGAACTCACACACTCGCCCGGTACTCACACACCCGCCCGGTACTCACACACCCGCCCGGTACTCACACACCCGACCGGTGCTCACAAACCCGCCCGGTACTCACACACACGCCCGGTACTCACAAAGCAGCCTGGTACTCACACACCCGCCTGGTACTCAGACACACGCCCGGTTCTCCCACACCCGCCCAGTACTCACACACCCGCCCGGTACTCACACACCTGCCCGGTACTCACACAACTGCCCGGTACTCACACACATGTCAGGTACTCCCACACACGCCCAACACTCCCACACCCGCCCAGTACTCACACACCCGCCCGGTACTCACACAACCGCCCGGAACTCACACACAAGCCCGGTACCCACACATCCGGCCAACTCTCCCACACCCGCCCGGTACTCCAACACATGCCCGGTACTCACACACATGCCCGGTACTCACACACCCGCTCGGTACTCACACACACGCCCAGTACTCACACACCCGGCCAACACTCCCACACCCGCCCGGTACTCACACACATGCCCGGTACTCACACACCCGCCCAACACTCCCAGACCCGCCCGATACTCACTCACTCGCTCAGTACTCACACACTCGCCCGGTGCTCACACACTCACTCCGTACTCACACACCCACCCGCTACTCATACACTCGCCTGTTACTCACACACCTGCCAGGTGCTCCCTCACTCGACCGGTACTCACACACCCGCCCGGTACTCACACACACGCCCGGTACACACACACCCGCCCGGTACTCACACACCCGCCCGGTATTCACACACCCGCATGGTACTCACACACCCGCCCGGTACTCTCACACATGCCCGGTACTTCCACACACGCCCGGTACTCACACACGCCCGGTAATCACACACACACCCGGTACTCACACACCCGCCCGGTACCCAAACACCCGCCCGAAACTCACACAAATGCCCGGTACTCACACACTCGCCCGGTAATCCCACAGCCGCCCGGTACTCACACACCCGCCCGGTACTCACACACCCACCCGGTACTCACACATCCGTCCAACACTCACACATCCGCCCGGTACTCACACACCCGCCCGGTACTCACACATCCGCCCAGTACTCACACACCCGCCCAACACTCAAACACGTGCCCGGTACACCCACACTCACACATTACTCCCACACCCGCCCGGTAATCACACACACGCCCAGTACTCACACACAGGTCCGGAACTCACACACTCGCCTGGTACTCACACACCCGACCGGTACTCACAAACCCGCCCAGTACTCACACACACGCCCGGTACTCACAAAGCCACCTGGTATTCACACACCCGCCTGGTACTCACACACACGCACAAAACTCCCAGACCCGCCCGGTACTCACACACCCGCCTGGTACTCACACACACGCCCGGTACACATAAACCCGCCCAACACTCCCACACACGCCCGCTAGTCCCACACCCGCCCGGTTATCCCACACTCGCCCGGTACTCACACACCCGCCCGCTACTCACACACACGCACGGCACTCAAACACACACCCGCTACTCCCACACTCGCCCGGTACTCCCACACTCGCCCGGAACTCACACACCCTCCCGGTACTCAGACACCCGCCCGGTACTCTCACACCCGCCCGGAACTCACACACCCGCATGGTACTCACACACCCGCCCGGTAATCACACACCCGCCCGGTACTCTCACACCCGCCCGGTACTAACACATTCGCCTGGTACTCACACATCCGCCCGGTACTCATACACCCACCTGGCACTCACACACCCGCATGGGACTCACACATCCACCTGGTACTCTCACACCCGCCTGGTACTCTCACACCTGCATGGCACTCACACATCCGCCCGTTACTCTCACACACGCCCGGTACTCACACATCCGCCCGGTACTCTCACACCCGCCCGGTACTCTCACACCCGCATGGTACTCACACACCCGCCCAGTACTCACGCACCCGGCCGGTACTCACGCACCCGGCCGGTACTCACGCACCCGGCCGGTACTCACACAACCAGCCGGTACTCACACACCAGCCCGGGACTCACACGCTCGCCCGGTACACACACACCGGCCCGGAAATCACAAACCCGCCCAACACTCCCACACACGCCCGGTACTCACACTCTCGCCCGGTACTCACACACCCGCCTGGTTCTCCCACACCCGCCAGGTAATCACACACCTGTCTGGTACTCTCACACCCGCCCGGCACTCTCAAACCCGCCCGGTACTCACACACCGGCCCGGTACTCACACACCTTGCCAACACTCCCACACCCGCCCGGTACACACACACACACCCGGTACTCACACACCCGCCCAACATTCCCACACCCCCCCGGTACTCCCACACCCGCCCAACACTCCCAGAACTGTCCGGTACTCACACACCCACCCGGTACTCACACACCCGTATGGAACTCACACACCCGCATGCAACTCTCACACCCGCATGGTACTCTCACTCCCGCCCGGTACTCACACACCCGCCCGGTACTCACACCTCCGCCCAGTAATCTCACACACGCCCAACTCTTCCACACCCGCCTGGTACTCACACACCTGCCCGGTACTCAAACACCCGCCCGGTACTCACACACACGCCCGGTACTCACACACCTGCCCGGAACTCACACACACGCCCGGTACTCACACACATGCCCGGTACTCCCACACTCACCCGGTACTCCCACACTCGCCCGGTACTCACACACCCACCCAACACTCCTACACCCGCCCAACACTCCCACACCCGCCCGGTACTCACACACCCACCCGGTAGTCCCACACACACCCGGTACACACACACCCGCCCGGTACTCACACACCCGCCCGGTATTCCCACACCCGCCCGGTACTCCCACACCCGCCCGGTACTCACACACACACCCGGTATTCTCACACACGCCCAACACTTCCACACACGCCCGGTACTCACACACCTGCCCGGTACTCACACACATGCCCGGTACTCAGACACACGCCCGGTACTCTCACACCCGCCTGGTACTCACACACCTGCCCGAGACTCACACACACGGCCGGTACTCACACACACGCCCGGTACTCACACACACGCCCGGTACTCACAAACCCACCCAACACTCCCACACCTGCCTGGCACTCACACACCCGCCCGGCACTCACACACCCGCCCGGTACTCACACACCCGCCCGGAACTCACACACCCCGCCCGGTACGCACAAACCTGCCCGGTACTCAGACACCCGCCCAGTATTCACATACCCGCCCAGTACTCACACACACGCCCGACAATCCCACACCAGCCCGGTACTCACACATCCGCCCGTTACTCACACACCCGCCCAGTACTCACGCACCCGGCCGGTACTCACACAACCAGCCGGTACTCACACACCAGCCCGTTACTCACACGCTCGCCCGGTACACCCACACCGGCCCGGAACTCACAAACCCGCCCAACACTCCCACACACGCCCGGTACTCACACACCCGCCCGGTACTCACACACCCGCCCGGTACTCACACACAGACCCGGTATTCGCACACACGCCCAACACATCCACACCCGCCCGGTACTCACACACCCGCCCGGTACTCACACACCCGCCTGGAACTCACACACACGCCCGACAATCCCACACCCGCCCGGTACTCACACACCCGCCCGGTATTCACACACTCGCATGGTACTCTCACACCCGCCCGGTACCCTCACACCTGCCCGGAACTCACATACAGGCCTGGTACTCACACACCCTGCCAACAATCCCACACCCGCCCGCTACTCACACACACACACGGTACTCACACACCTGCCCAACACGCCCAGACACGGCCCGGTACACACACACCCGCCCCAAATTCACACACCAGCCCGGTACTCACACACCCGCCCGGTACTCACACAACCGTGTGGAACTCTCACACCCGCATGGTACTCTCATACCCGCCCGGTACTCACACACCCGCCCGGTACTCACACCCCCGCCCGGTACTCCCACACACGCCCGTTACTCAGACACACGCACGGCACTGACACACACGCCCAGTACTCCCACACTCGCCCGGTACTCACACACGCGCCCGGTACTCACACACCCGACCGGTACACACACACACGCCTGGTACTCACACACCCGCCCAGTACTCACACACCCACCCAACACTCCCACACCCGCCCAACACTCCCACACCCGCCCGGTACTCACACACCCACCCGGTAGTCCCACACACACCCGGTACACACACACCCGCCCGTTACTCACACACCCGCCCGGTACTCCCACACCCGCCCGGTACTCACACACCCGCCCGGTACTCACACACACGCCCGGTATTCTCACACACGCCCAACACTTCCACACCCGCCCGGTACTCACACACCTGCCCGGTACTCACACACACGCCCGGTACTCACACACCTGCCCGGTACTCACACACACGCCCGGTACTCACACACTCGCCAGGTACTCTCACACCCGCCTGGTACTCACAGACCCGCCCGGTACTCACACACACGGCCGGTACTCACACACACGCCCGGTACTCACACACACACCCGGTACTCACACACCCGCCCGGTATTCACACACCCGCCCGGTACTCACACACATGCCCGGTATTCTCACACACGCCCAACACTTCCACCTCCGCCCGGTACTCACACACCTGCCCGGTACTCACACACACGCCCGGTACTCACACACACGCCGGTACTCTCACACCCGCCTGGTGCTCACAGACCTGCCCGGGACTCACACACCCGCCCGGTACTCACACACACGCCCGGTATTCTCACACACGCCCAACACTTCCACACCCGCCCGGTACTCACACACCTGCCCGGTACTCACACACACGCCCGGTACTCACACACTCGCCCGGTACTCTCACACCCGCCTGGTACTCACAGACCCGCCCGGGACTCACACACACAGCCGGTACTCACACACACGCCCGGTACTCACACACACGCCAGGTACTCACACACCCGCCCGGTACTCCCACACCCGCTCGGTACTCACACACCCGCCCGGTACTCACACACACGCCCGGTATTCTCACACACGTCCAACACTTCCACACCTGCCCAGTACTCACACACCTGCCCGGTACTCACACACACGCCCGGTACTCACACACACGCCGGTACTCTCACACCCGCCTGGTGCTCACAGACCTGCCCGGGACTCACACACACGGCCGGTACTCACACACACGCCCGGTACTCACACACACGCCCGGTACTCACACACCCGCCCGGTACTCACAAACCCGCCCAACACTCCCACACCCGCCTGGTACTCACACACCCGCCCGGTACTCACACACCCGCCCGGTATTAACACACTCGCCCGGTACTCACAATCCTGCCCGGTACTCACACACCCGCCCGGTACTCACACACCCGCCCGGTACTCACACACACGCCCGACAATCCCACACCCGCCCGGTACTCACATACCCGCACGGTATTTACACACCCGCATGGTACTCTCTCACCCGCCCGGTACTCTCACACCCGCCCGGAACTCACATACAGGCCCGGTACACACACACCCTGCCAACAATCCCACACCCGCCCGGTATTCACACACACACACACACACGGTACTCACACTCCCGCCCAACACTCCCAGACCCGGCCCGGAACTCACACACCCGCCCCAAATTCACACACCCGCCCGGTACTCACACACCCGCCCGGTACTCACACACCTGCATGGAACTCTCACATCCGCACGGTACTCTCACACCCGCCCGGTACTAACACACCCGCCCGGTACTGACACACCCGCCCGGTACTGACACACCCGCCCGGTACTCACACACCCGCCCGGTACTCCCACACACGCCCGTTACCCACACACACGCACGGCACTCACACACACGCCCGGTACTCCCCACACTTGCCCGGTACTCCCACACTCGCCCGGTACTCCCACACTCGCCCGGAACTCACACACACGCCCGGTACTCACACACCCGCCCGGTACTCTCACACCCGCCCGGAACTCACACACCCACATGGTACTCACACACCCGCCCGGTAATCACACACCCGCCCGGTACTCAATCACCCGCCCGGTACTCACACACACGCCCGGTACTCACACACCTGCCCGGAACTCACACACACGCCCGGTACTCACACACACGCCCGGTACTCACACACACGCCCGGTACTCACACACCCACCCAGAACTCACACACCCGCCTGGTACTCACACACACGCCCGACAATCCCACTCCCGCCCGGTACTCACACACCCGCCCGTTACTCACACACATGCACGGCACTCACACACACACCCGCTACTCCCACGCTCGCCCGGTACTCCCACACTCGCCCGGAACTCACACACGCTCCCAGTACGCACACACCCGCCCGGTACTCTCACACCCACCCGGAACTCACACACCCACATGGTACTCTCGCACCCGCCCAGTAATCACACACCCGCCCGGTACTCTCACACCCGCCCGGGTACTAACACATTCGCCTGGTACTCACACACACGCCCGGTACTCACACACCCACCTGGCACTCACACACCCGCATGGGACTCACACATCCACCCGGTACTCTCACACCCGCCTGGTACTCTCACACCCGCATGGCACTCACACATCCGCCCGTTACTCTCACACACGCCCGGTACTCACACATCTGCCCGGTACTCTCACACCCGCCCGGTACTCTCACACCCGCATGGTACTCACACACCCGCCCAGTACTCACGCACCCGGCCGGTACTCACGCACCCGGCCAGTACTCACACAACCAGCCGGTACACACACACCGGCCCGGAAATCACAAACCCGCCCAACACTCCCACACACGCCCGGTACTCACACTCTCGCCCGGTACTCACACACCCGCCTGGTTCTCCCACACCCGCCAGGTAATCACACACCTGTCTGGTACTCTCACACCCGCCCGGCACTCTCAAACCCGCCCGGTACTCACACACCGGCCCGGTACTCACACACCTTGCCAACACTCCCACACCCACCCGGTACTCACACACACACCCGGTACTCACACACCCGCCCAACATTCCCACACCCCCCCGGTACTCCCACACCTGCCCAACACTCCCAGAACTGTCCGGTACTCACACACCCACCCGGTACTCACACACCCGCATGGAACTCTCACACCCGCATGGTACTCTCACTCCCGCCCGGTACTCACACACCCGCCCGGTCCTCACACACACGCCCGACAATCCCACTCCCGCCCGGTACTCACACCCCCGCCCAGTAATCTCACACACGCCCAACACTTCCACACCCGCCCGGTACTCACACACCTGCCCGGTACTCAAACAACCGCCCGGTACTCACACACACGCCCGGTACTCACACACCTGCCCGGAACTCACACACACGCCCGGTACTCACACACACGCCCGGTACTCCCACACTCGCCCGGTACACACACACGCGCCCGGTACTCACACACCCGACCGGTACTCACATACACGCCCAGTACTCACACACCCACCCAACACTCCTACACCCGCCCAACACTCCCACACCCGCCCGGTACTCACACACCCACCCGGTAGTCCCACACACACCCGGTACACACACACCCGCCCGGTACTCACACACCCGCCCGGTATTCCCACACCCGCCCGGTACTCCCACACCCGCCCAGTACTCACACACACGCCCGGTATTCTCACACATGCCCAACACTTCCACACCCGCCCGGTACTCACACACCTGCCCGGTACTCACACACATGCCCGGTACTCAGACACACGCCCGGTACTCTCACACCCACCTGGTACTCACACACCTTCCCGAGACTCACACACCCGCCCGGTACTCACACACCTGCTCGGTACTCAAACACCCGCCCGGTAATCACACACACGCCCGGTACTCACACACCTGCCCGGAACTCACACACACGCCCGGTACTCACACACACGCCCGGTACTCCCACACTCGCCCGGTACTCACACACGCGCCCGGTACTCACACACCCGACCGGTACTCACACACACGCCCAGTACTCACACACCCGCCCAGTACTCACACACACGCCCGACAATCCCACACCAGCCCGGTACTCACACACCCGCCCGGTATTCACACACCCGCATGGTACTCTCACACCCGCCCCGTACTCTCACACCCGCCCGGAACTCACATACAGGCCCGGTACACACACACCCTGCCAACAATCCCACACCCGCCCGGTACTCACACACACACACGGTACTCACACACCCGCCCAACACTCCCAGACCCAGCCCAGATCTCACACACCCGCCCCAAATTCACACACCCGCCCAGTACTCACACACCCACCCGGTACTCACACACCCGCATGGAACTCTCACACCCGCACGGTACTCTCACACCTGCCCGGTACTGACACACCCGCCCGGTACTCACACACCCGCCCGGTACTCCCACACACGCCCGTTACTCACACACACGCACGGCACTCACACACACGCCCGGTACTCCCACGCTCGCCCGGTACTCCCACGCTCGCCCGGTACTCACACACCCGCCCGGTACTCTCACACCTGCCCGGAACTCACACACCCGCATGGTACTCACACACCCTCCCGGTAATCACACACCCGCCCGGTACTCTCACACTCGCCCGGTACTCACACATCCGCCTGGTACTCACACACCCGCATGGGACTCACACATCCGCCCGGTACTCTCACACCCGCCTGGTACTCTCACACCCGCATGGTACTCACACATCCGCCCGTTACTCACACACCCGCCCAGTACTCACGCACCCGGCCGGTACTCACACAACCAGCCGGTACTCACACACCAGCCTGTTACTCACACGCTCGCCCGGTACACTCACACCGGCCCGGAACTCACAAACCCGCCCAACACTCCCACACACGCCCGGTACTCACACACCCGCCCGGTACTCACACACCCGCCCGGTACTCACACACAGACCCGGTACTCACACACCCGCCCGGTACTCACACACCCGCCCGGAACTCACACACCCGCCCGGTACTCACAAACCTGCCCGGTACTCACACACCCGCCCGGTACTCACACACACGCCCGACAATCCCACACCCGCCCGGTACTCACACACCCGCCCGGTATTCACACACTCGCATGGTACTCTCACACCCGCCCGGTACTCTCACACCCGCCCGGAACTCACAAACAGGTCCGGTACTCACACACACTGCCAACAATCCCACACCCGCCCGCTACTCACACACACACACGGTACTCACACACCTGCCCAACACTCCCAGACACGGCCCGGTACACACACACCCGCCCCAAATTCACACACCAGCCCGGTCCTCACACACCCACCCGGTACTCACACAACCGTGTGGAACTCTCACACCCGCATGGTACTCTCATACCCGCCCGGTACTCACACACACGCCCGTTACTCAGACACATGCACGGCACTGACACACACGCCCGGTACTCCCACACTCGCCCGGTACTCCCACACGCGCCCAGTACTCACACACCCGACCGGTACTCACACACACGCCTGGTACTCACACACCCGCCCGGTACTCACACACCCACCCAACACTCCCACACCCGCCCGGTACTCACACACCCACCCGGTAGTCCCACACACACCCGGTACACACACACCCGCCCGGTACTCACACACCCGCCCGGTACTCACACACCCGCCCGGTACTCACACACCCGCCCGGTACTCACACACACGCCCGGTATTCTCACACACGCCCAACACTTCCACACCCGCCCGGTACTCACACACCTGCCCGGTACTCACACACACGCCCGGTACTCACACACACGCCGGTACTCTCACACCCGCCTGGTACTCACAGACCCGCCCGGGACTCACACACATGGCCGGTACTCACACACACGCCCAGTACTCACACACACGCCCGGTACTCACACACCCGCCCGGTACTCCCACACCCGCCCGGTACTCACACACACGCCCGGTATTCTCACACACGCCCAACACTTCCACACCCGCCCGGTACTCACACACCTGCCGGTACTCACACACACGCCCGGTACTCACACACAAGCCGGTACTCTCACACCCGCCTGGTGCTCACACACCGGCCCGGGACTCACACACACGGCCGGTACTCACACACACGCCCGGTACTCACACACACGGCCGGTACTCACACACCCGCCCGGTACTCACAAACCCGCCCAACACTCCCACACTCGCCTGGTACTCACACACCCGCCCGGTACTCACACACCCGCCCGGTATTAACACACCCGCCCGGTACTCACAATCCTGCCCGGTACTCACACACCCGCCCGGTACTCACACACCCGCCCGGTACTCACACACATGCCCGACAATCCCACACCCGCCCGGTACTCACACACCCGCACGGTATTTACACACCCGCATGGTACTCTCACACCCGCCCGGTACTCTCACACCCGCCCGGAACTCACATACAGGCCCAGTACACACACACCCTGCCAACAATCCCACACCTGCCCGGTACTCACACACACACACACGGTACTCACACTCGCGCCCAACACTCCCAGACCCGGCCCGGAACTCACACACCCGCCCCAAATTCACACACCCACCCGGTACTCACACACCCACCCGGTACTCACACACCCGCATGGAACTCTCACACCCGCACGGTACTCTCACACCCGCCCGGTACTGACACACCCGCCCGGTACTCACACACCCGCCCAGTACTCCCACACACGCCCGTTACTCACACACACGCACGGCACTCACAAACACGCCCGGTACTCCCACGCTTGCCCGGTACTCCCACGATCGCCCGGTACTCCCACACTCGCCCGGAACTCACACACCCTCCCGGTACTCACACACCCACCCGGTACTCACACACCCACCCGGTACTCACACACCCGCATGGAACTCTCACACCCGCACGGTACTCTCACACCCGCCCGGTACTCACACACCCGCCCAGTACTCCCACACACGCCCGTTACTCACACACACGCACGGCACTCACACACACGCCCGGTACTCCCACGCTTGCCCGGTACTCCCACGATCGCCCGGTACTCCCACACTCGTCCGGAACTCACACACCCTCCCGGTACTCACACACCTGCCCGGTACTCTCACACCCGCCCAGAACTCACACACCCGCATGGTACTCACACACACGCCCGGTAATCACACACCCGCCCGGTACTCTCACACCCGCCCGGTACTCACACATCCGCCTGGTACTCACACATCCGCCCGGTACTCACACACCCACCTGGTACTCACACACCCGCATGGGACTCACATATCCGCCCGGTACTCTCACACCCGCCTGGTATTCTCACACCCGCATGGTACTCACACACCCGCCCGGTACTAACACATCCGCCCGGTATTCTCACACCCGCCCGGTACTCTCACACCCTCATGGTACTCACACACCCGCCCAGTACTCACGCACCCGGCCGGTACTCACACGCTCGCCCGGTACACCCACACCGGCCCGGAACTCACAAACCCGCCCAACACTCCCACACACGCCCAGTACTCACACACCCACCTGGTACTCCCACACCCGCCTGGTAATC